>CAJVPT010005600.1:0-11998 GCA_910592055.1 Acaulospora colombiana | reverse complement strand
AAACAAAAAATTATAAGAAAAAAGAAAATCAATAAAAAGAATTTATTAGATTAATAAATTTGAATAGAAACTATTTGTAAAATTAAATTTTATACAAAACTTATACTAAAGAATTAATTTTATATACTGTATGTATCCAGTTTTTACTATATACGGTAGTCTTCTATAATAAAGTGTCGCCTGATTTTGATACAAGTGGAAATCGTGATTTTTTATTACGTATGCACGAATTACGCACGCACGAATTACGCATCCAAGTGATGTCTATGCAGTGTGGTTATTAGGCATCGTTGTCACATTTCCATTAATCCAAGTCGAAGTAAATTTCTGTTCATAGATTAGGAGGCCTTCAATATGTCAACTCTTGAAGATAAGACGATTTGGAATAAGGCCGAGGAAGATGGACTTGAAGATCTTGGTCAGGAGATTCTGAAGTCTAGCACCGATGATATTATTAGTCGCACGCGATTGCTCAATAACGAAATTAAGGTCATTGAATGTTTTTTACTATTACATCAAGTAGAGTCGACGAAAAAATTTTATTGAATTTTGAACACGTTCGTGAAACTTGTACCAAGATTTTACTCGGAGTTTACGCACCGAATGTTCTTGACAAATTCATGAGAACTTTATAATTTTGGATCTAAGAGGAAAAGCAAAAGATTATGATTCCTTATTTCAATTGCTCAATAAGTAATAGAGAAATCCAATCTTTGGTTTATGTTAAATAGGGGATGAAATCTGAACAAAGTCGGCTGACACATGAGCAAAATGCCATGAGAGAAAAGATAAAGGATAATAAGGAAAAAATAAAGGTCAACAAGCAGTTGCCGTACCTTGTGGGAAATGTGGTTGAGGTAACGCAAACGAATCGTTTTAACCCTTGATATTCTTAGCACCGAAGCTCACCAAAATTTTTTTTTACATTCCAGCTGCTCGATATGGACTCAAGCGATGAACCTGAAGAAGATGGCGCAAACATAGATCTTGACGCACACAGAAAAGGCAAATGTGCCGTGATCAAGACTTCTACGCGGCAGGTTAATAGCCGATCTATTAATCCCAATGGCACAATTTGCTAATGCATGTTTTTTGCGCACGAGCGAAAGCTGAACCTGGTAACTAATTCCACCTTTGATTCTACTCAGACAATTTTTTTGCCTCTAATTGGACTTGTGGATCCGACAACTCTGAAACCTGGCGATTTAATTGGGGTTAACAAAGACAGCTATTTGGTTTTGGATACATTACCTGCTGAGTAAGCATCTAAATAGCGGAATAAAGATTATGCATATATTAACCCTAATTATAATTGTAGATATGACTCCCGCGTCAAAGCCATGGAGGTTGATGAAAAACCGACCGAGGATTATAACGATATTGGTGGTTTGGACAAGCAAATTGAAGAATTGGTAGAGGCCATTGTGTTACCAATGACACATGCCGATCGATTTAAGAATCTAGGAATCAAACCTCCAAAAGGTGCGCTTGATTATTAAGTTAATCCTTATGACTGATGAGCGAATTCTTTGGTTAATGATTCATCCACAAATTAATAAATTAGGTGTGTTAATGTATGGTCCGCCGGGTACTGGAAAAACATTATTGGCAAGAGCCTGTGCCGCTCAAACAAACTCCACTTATCTAAAATTGGCTGGGCCGCAGCTTGTTCAGGTGAGGATCGGCAAGCATGCCTTTACATAATCGGAGAGAAATGAAAACGAAACTCTTTTTTTTGTTGTTAGATGTTTATCGGAGATGGCGCCAAACTTGTGCGCGACGCTTTTAACCTGGCTAAGGAGAAGGCACCCGCTATTATTTTCATAGATGAATTAGATGCCATAGGTACGAAACGGTTCGACAGTGAAAAGAGTGGCGACCGCGAAGTACAAAGGACCATGTTGGAGTTGTTAAATCAGCTCGATGGATTTAGCAGCGACGAAAGAATCAAGGTGTGGTTTGCATTATTCGAATTGCTCTCATTGCCCGGTTTGTTAAGATATTAAATGCGCGTTTTCTTTCGTCAGGTAATTGCCGCCACGAATCGTATTGATATTTTGGACCCGGCGCTTCTGCGTTCGGGACGTCTAGATCGTAAAATAGAGTTTCCACTTCCGAACGAAGAGGCACGCGCGCGTATCCTCCAGATTCATTCGCGTAAGATGACCGTTGGTGCCGATGTAAATTATGAAGAATTGGCTCGTTGTTGTGATGAATTCAATGGGGCCCAATGTAAGGCTGTTTGCGTGGAGGCTGGCATGTTGGCCTTGAGGAGAGGTGCAACTGCACTGAATCACGAAGATTTTATGGACGGTGAGCTAAAAAAATTCAATAATATTTTTGTTATTCATCTGTTCACAATACCTAAGCTATGTCATTCATGTCACCCATTTTCGCACATAGGTATCCAAGAGGTGATGGCAAAGAAGAAGACCTCCCTGCAATATTATGCATAAATTTTTGTATAGGTTGTAAGAACTTTTATTGAAGCTCCGGAGGGATTATATCATTTCTTGTCCAATACATTGCGTAGCAAACAAACCTCGAATCCTAACATAGAATAGATTTTCGATCGCAGTTCTGAACTCGGTTCGCGGTAAAAAATTTACTTAAAATCAATTATTAAAATAAATCTCAATTCATATTATTATCATTTTTAATATTTGAATCTCGTTAACAAAATTTTGCCCATCACTATGTCAGATTGTGTGCATGAACAAAAGGTTTCGTAGTCCACTTGAGTCTATCTGTTAAACACAAGCGTCGTAAAACACATGCAAGGATTTGATTAATATAGTAAAAAAAAAAAAAAAAAACGATTTTTTACATATCGAAATGAGGGTTCACATGTAACCAAGTAGAGGGAATATATATATAAGTATAATTTCGAGAGAGGGAGAAAAAAATGAATACCACGAGTAGTCGTCATAGTACGTGTGTTAAAAAGTGCATGAAAGGAAATGTGAAAATTTGAGAAGAAAAAATCTATTTACAAAAAAGATTCTATTCTTGCTTTTAATTAAAAAATTCTTAAATAATCTCGAAATAAAATATGAGTTTTGAGTCACATAAAAAGTTGAATAGATTACATTTTTTATTAATTATTATTCATATCACGGTGCGTAACCGCCGATTTGTTGGATGCGAAAGTACACGAGTTGCGTCAGACCTTCAAAGCCTGCACCGTGCTTTCGAATCCGATCGCCACCCATTCGGTCCACTGTGTGCTCCAGCTTAATTGGCTGATCTCGCTAGCAGCCTTATAGGCTAAGACTGGATCTCGATTATATCTGTTGGGACCGCCAGGAATTGAAGAATTGTGAGAAGACATGCCCGTGACGTCCCAGACAAGAACTTGAGAGTCATCACCTGTACAAATTATTGGTCAGCATGACAAAATATTATGGCCAACATTCAGAAGAAGGGTAATGATGATACACTTGCCTCCACTACACAGCAACCCGCTACTATTTGGGGCCCAGCTGACACAATTGACTGGACCAAAGTGTCCTCTCAATTCTGCGACGGGAACGCCAGGAACTCGAATGTCCAATATTTGAACTTCCATGGAATCCATGTGAAAGGTGGCCAGGTAATTGGCCTCTACTTTGTTAAAACATAATCGGAGAAGGGGAGATGTGTGGTTCGGGCTTGCTTGAGGTGGAGAGGTTTCGTAGATGATGGTTGAGTGTTCAAGGGCCCTACATCAAGTTATAAAATTGAGATTTAATTTCGGAAAATAGATCGTCACTGCAAAGGAATAGTGATGCAGATCGCATACCTTAAATCAAACATCCTCACACTACCATCAGCCCCAACGCTAGCAAACACGTTGACACTCCCAGAAACAAAGGCTACATCATAAACTTCTTTATCGTGAGCAATTAACTGAGTCTTTGCCTGTTGTGTTTCGACATTCCACACAGTACAAGTTGTGTCAATGCTCGATGTAACAGCCAATGAGGTATCGATTTCATTCCAATCAAATGATGTTAGTGGTGCATTAAAGTCAGCCTTGGTCTGTTATGAAAGAATAAGATTAATCCAAGTCTCTCGCGAGTATTACCATAGGATAGAATAAGGAATAATGAATGCCCGACAAATCCTTACATTATTCAACGTATTTTTGTGGATCAGCCTCTGCGTTCTGAAGCTTGTATAATTATTCGCACCAATTGTATTACTTGAATTGTTCACGTCATCTACAACTTCCCATAGTCGTAAGTAATCACCGGTTGTCGCCAGTAAGTCAGGAGTTTTCAAACCGCCCTGTAAATATTTGCGTCAAAATATACACTTAATGGATGATGAGTTATTTAAAGATAAAATGCAGAATGAAATCTCATCAACAGACCTTGAAAGGTTCCCATAGGACTTTGGTAATGGGATACTCGTGATCTATTTCGGCAACTTTTACAAAGTCGGCGGCGGCATGATGACGATGATAAGATGGTTCAGCTAACGTAATGATTTGGAGCTTTTCCATTTGAACAAAACGTATTAAACTATTATTAGAAATTCGTCGTAAACCTTATACGCACTTCCAAGAGAACAGAACGTATAAAAACCTTTGAAGTTGAAATATAGATCAGGATTTTTAAATTGAGGTCAGATCTCATTGAATTCGTACTTGAGCAAACAGAGATCGAATCGAATACGCACCTTGTTTGTGAAATCTTCGATGAAGCTCCCCAAAGCAAGCCTGAAAGACTTCTCGTTAGGACGCTTTGACCAATCCAAACCATAAACGGTCCAAGGTGCCCTGTACTCGTAAACCTCTTTTTTGGGACCACTCTTTATCTCCTGTCGCGAACCCGATATTTTGGAACCATTTATGTCTGGAATGTAAGGGTTGGGTTGTGGTGAAGTTGGTGACTGAGTAGACGGAGCAGTTTGAAATGGGTGTGACGTTGGTTGGTATTGGTAATGCGGTAAAGACTGCGTGTCCGCGGCCGCCGGTTGCAGTGGTGGTTGGTGATATGCGTTACGAACTGCTGGAAATGCTCCAGGGAGGGTTTGAGCTTGCGGCTGTGACGGTTGTGGCGGGCGAGATGAGGAAGTCGCGGGCGTAGGAAGCGACGATTCTTGTTGATAGTAAGAAGAATTTTGTTGATATGCATTTCTTTGAACTGTGGGTTGTGTCATTGTCGACTTTGTTTATTTCTGCACAGAAAATTTGATGGCGTTATGGAAAAATGAAATTGGTCGTTAAACAAATTAATAATATCCAAAAATTTTGGATGGTAAATAACAAAAGGAGAAAGACGAGGTATGTATGGGGAGACGGAATACGAAAATGCGAAAAATAAAATAAAATAAAGTGAAATAAAATAGAATAAAAAATCACCAGGTTCTGGTAGATTAAATACTTTCTCTACAGAGGACCCTGTGTTATAGAATAACACGAGAAAGTCGCGTTTTGAGAAGTTGAGAAGTGGAAGTTACTTTTGTGTAAGAAAAAAGGAGTGCGAGGGTAAATTTTTTTTTTTTTGTCTGAAATAGCATCATATGCCGACAGTTTGCCATTGGCTTTCGTCTATTTTGTACTCCGCCTAGTTAGCATCACATTACCTGTCAAAAAATTTTTTTTCTGTTTGTGTTGGTCACAGCATACGATTATATTATTAGACTATTCCCAAATGTTTTTTTTTTTTTTTTTTTCAACTTTATCTGAACATATAGTCAGAGGATGGGAGTTGCATACTTCGCATACTTTTAGACACAAGCATGTGTAGACAAACAACAAACTAAACCGTATAAACAGTGTCCAGTCTCTAGTCAAGGTGACCGTGACACTGGACTGTTACACTCACTATCTCTCTGGATCGATGCGTTTATTCACCTGAGTCGAAACCGATTACTTGCAAGTCTTAGGAGTCGCGCGTGACATTATTTCCATTATAGGAGATGCTTTTTTCTACGCAGAACCTGACCTTTTTTTTTTTTTTTTGAAAAGACCATCTCGATCGATCTGACGTCAGGATGTGATAAGAAAGAAAGACTTAATATGCTACTTATCAGATTGCACTGTCAAAATTTAACCACGCTTATGTTTGTCGCACGATGCGAACACGTGAAAACGGTTCATTTGCAATTGGCCGAATTTATTTAACGTTCAAAAAAAAAAAAAAAAAAATTCCAATATACCGCTCCACGCCCACTATTCCTTCGAAAATGCCAAAATACTATTGCGGTAAGTTTACGTTTCTTACTTTTCAAGTTTGGAATCACCGCGATCGGCCTTTTGACTTACGTTGTTGCGATCAACAATTAACGAACGCATCCAAGATTATTGTGATGTTTATTTAACACACGGTACGTGCATACTGTGCGTTGGAAATATTCGGTGATCGTCGCTCCGTTACTTATTAACTCTTTACGACAGATTCCTCTTCGGTGCGAAAAGCTCACAACAATGGTAAAAATCATATTATGAATGTTCGAAATTACTATGCCGGTAAGCCTTTTATTAAACTATACTTTGTTTTTCCGATTCGAGCTTTTTTTTATTCCTCCTGATTCTCGTTAATAGAGTTGGGCCAAGATAAAGCGCAGGCAATCATTGACGGAATCACCAAGGCGTACGAGCGAGCAGGACAATCCGGTAAACTTCAAATCGTATTGCGCCAACCCACTCTTTACGCACACTTAATTATAATTATTTAGGTTTTCCGCCTCAGTATGGATACATTCCCGGTATTCCTCAGATATTGCCCGTCGTCGCTCCTCCCTATGGCGGTAAACAAATTATTGGTTTTTGTACTTTTTTTTTTCCTCCCTATGATGACTAAAATAACGATTATTTGGTGTAGCACCGGTCATGCCGCCACTAATGATGGGTCACCCTCCGGGTGCTGTTCCTGTTTCTGCACCGGGTCTCGGCGCGCCACCGGGGTTAGGTGGTCCCATACCTGGAGTCGGAGGTGCACCTCCCCTAAGCCCAGGAATACCAGCCCCACGACCACCTTCTGGTCCCGCATACTTTCCGCCTAGCGGAAGTTCACAACATCCTCCGCAATATCCTTCCGATAACAACTCGAGCTCCCCGCAATCATTGCTACCCGCAAAACGGCAAATCGAGGAATAACCTCTTTTGCAAGTTAATAAAAAAGTAGATTCATATAACTTTATCGTGCCAAAAAAAAAAAAAAAAAAAAAAAAAAAAAGAAAAAAAAAATTGTTTATTGGTGAATATGTATTATTGGAGACAAAGGTTGGAAACAGTTACTCAACTATATAATTTGCCCTTTACATATTTCCCACTTTTAAAATGGACAACGTTTGCGATTCTTAGATTATACAAAAAGGTCATCACCACACATAATCTGATTTTTTTTCAAGCATCTTAAATGGTAAGTCTTATCAAGGTAAGATCAAGGTAGGAAAAGTAAGTCAGTTTTGTACGCTTTCTAGACTTCAAGAAGGTTGGTTGGTTGGTTCATCCCACTTTTGGATATTTAAATATGATGATGATTCTTTTTCAATACCCGTGTAATCATTTTTGGGTCAGACCGGTCGATTCATGAGGAATATCGATATGTTTTTTGGCGTGTAAATAATTATATTCGATGTGACAATAATGAAAAGTTCAACAATAATATATATATACAACTTTGCTTAACGACAATTCACTAAAAATTAATCGCTAGTCGGTTTAAACCCTACGGCAAAATTATCGGAATGCTGAGACTCCTGTTGACCTTCGTAATCCCATTGATTAAAGATGTCCACTTCTAATTGATATTGATATTCTGCCAACCTCTCTTCTTCGTATTCGTTAACCATCAATCCCGCCGCGGAAACTTGTATGACATGAATCTTCTGATACTGTTTGACATCCAACAAGTCTTCCTGTTGATGCTTATAAATCTCGGAAGCAGCTACACTACTGGCGTTGGCATTGAAATTGTTCTGCACGTATCCCACATTCCCCCCTGCATTCAATGTTCCGGCCGATGCCGTATCATTTTTGATGACGTCAGCGTATTTCAAATCATCCAAAACGGCGTGTTCCTTGTGGATCACTTGAGCCTCTTCGACAGACACCAAGAACAAATCTCCCAGGGAATCTGATGTCTCATACTCATAGGATCTGCGAACCTCCCACCAATCATCGCTTTCCTCTTCATAGTGTTTATGAAATTCATGTTCCAATGTTTCAGAGGATGCCTGTTGCTGCGCCAGGTTTAAGCCTCCCTGAGTTGGTTTCAATTTGTCATTTGGTTTAGGGAGCGACCTTTTTCTTATTATGCGATGAGACACCGGATTTGGATTTGATCGGTTTCGTTTGTAGGAAGAGGGTCTCCGTAGAATCATCTGTGGTGGTGATCCGTGTTTTCCGACGAGAGGATCCTGCAGATTCATCGTAAGGAAGCAACCGGTCAACGGAAAAATGATGATCCAAAATAGGAGAATCACGGTGGACCAAAGTAAAAACATTTTCATGGGATGCTTGTCGATTGATATGACCATTGTCATGAAGAGAGTGTGCGGTACTAATGTGTGATGACGATGCGTGTATAAGAAAGAGAAGTCGATGATAACAATTGTAACCAGTTATATTCGATTGCGTGTGTGAAAAGAATTATTTAATTACCGTAGCCTTATATCTATGCACATATCCAAATTATAATAGGAAAATGGCCAAAATGAAAATAGAAAAGATATATGAATCTACTAATTTTATAATTTCCCTTGCATAACTTTCAAGATCCTGTGCATAACCTGCCAAGGCTTTATAGGGAGAGGACTCACTTTAAAAAAAAAAAAAGAAAAAAAAAAAAAAAAAAAGAAAACGCGATTTACAAAATGCCATAATTAATTTATGCTTTTAGAAAAAAATTTTCTTTAGTGAAATCAAAGTGATCGCAATATTTGGATAAAATAAATGTTTGATTATGATGCTTCACATAACGAGCGTGATTTAATCAACTGATTGATGAATAAAAAAAAAAAAAATTACATTTTGAACATTGATAATTATTATTTGATGTAATCAATGTTAATTTGGGGGTCAGCAGTTTATTCCTTGCAGACGCTACATATGTAGTAATAAAGAAAAGATCCGCAGCTCTTGCTCGGAAATAAATAATAGCATCCATGATTGACGCCCTCTGTGAATCAAGTTGCCTTCAACACTTTAACAACAATATCCATTTTCAAGGTGTTACAAACAAATTCTTTCTCTGTTGATTCGATATATGCACCATCAAGCCAGTCGATATGTGGTGTCGCATCGATAAAAATTCCGTTCAACATACCACCGATCGTCAAGGCTCTCCTGATAATTTTCGTCGAGACGGACTCATTCCCGCTCTTCTCTTCCCTGGTGCATCGAGTGTGAGTGAATCTTGGATAACGAGTTGGTATAGTTGGATAAACTTGAGGGAGAATGGATAAAGGTCACTCAAGTGTTAATAGTGTTGAATACACGAATAGTTGGTTGGTCAGGAACTTTAGCGCGCATTAACCTCGGATCCATATATTTTAACTTGAGCAGCGTCTTCAAGACTTCCGAAAAGGCCCATGCAATCAATTATCTGATTTCCCTCTAAATATACCGTTTCAATTTTTGAATAGGCGTGAAATCTCGTATTTCGTTGTAACCCAACATCAAGCCAATAATACTTGGACAAACTTGAACCGATGTGGCAGCTCCTTAATAGAAGCCGCTGTGATATGTTTTGACGTCATCAATTCGATAAAAAGCTACATTTGCCCTCCCTTCTGATCACGAGCTGAAAAGGATTCTAGGAAGGCGAGTGTCTCGAGTCGCCTTAACGTCTTTAGGCGATTCTCATCCACCCACAACAACCTCAAATTGGGGAACGACCCGACATCAAGGATCAACAACTCGTTGGAACTGAGACGAAGGCAATTGAGTTGCGCCATCGACTTCTTTACATCGAAAGATGTCAGGACATTACCATCTGCATTTGAAATAAATGCGATCAGTTTCCACACCCAGCGTTAATAAAAAATATTAAATATTAGATTAGATATTAATGTGTGCCAGCCCAAATACAATTCCCTCAGTTCACCAAGAAATTCTATATTCTCGACTTTCTCCAATCTGTTCTCCGACAGTTCAAGAATCTCTAGTCGATGTCTAAACACGGCAAATTTAATATCGATAATCAGAAGTCGCGAAGGAAGCACAAACAGTTGATTCTTACTTCTCACATGAATCGAAATCCACTGTCCTAAATCTATTTCTCTTTAAGGACGTGGAAACTTACATAATTACTAATAATCACTTACTTATTGGATCTAATCCGCAAGGAAGTTATCTTTGAAGACACACCAGTCAAGTATCGCAACAGGTTGTGGTTTCTAATTTGATGGCATGTAAATGAAGGAGGATTCAATTCTTTCAAGTTTGGCATAAGATGGTTCAAATGGTTTAAAGATTCGAGGTTCCTTGAACTGAGATCGATTTCGCGCAATGGTTTTTATCCGACTCCATATCAGCCAAGAGTTCAATCGATGTGTCATGCGTCACTTGGAAAGAGAATTCACCGCTCAAAGTGTTATCCATATTCTTCAAGGATGTATCCATAGACCTCCTCTCATTCATCACTCTTGTCGAGCCTTTTTTTTTCTCTATTAACCTAATAAATTCCTTCAGTAAAGCTTCGCCTATACATGCTGAAATATTGGCTGCCCCTATCGCCGGAGGGTTTTGAAGCAATATCGATTGTTCATTCAGAGGAGTTGTGCTAAATTCTTTCGGGTCTTTTAAGTTGCACCGATTTTCTTGGGATTCAGACGAAACGCTGATTGGCGAGACTTAAGAATCATAAAGTTTTTAATTTGGAATTCCCCCAGAATTGTTAACCTTTACAATACGTTTTACTCACGTTCCACATCCTCGATAGTTTCAGGTAGCAACTGGTGTGAGAAAACTTGATTGATCTCTCGCAGAACTTGTTTACTGACCTCCATATTTTCCCTGCCTGCGTTCGTTGTTTTTTCCCATGAATCTTCCTTTACGCGAGCCGCGGACGCGGTTGAGATTAGGTTAACAGAAGATACCGAGGATGATTCAACATTATCGGCTGTTACTAAACCATTGACAGGATCCTGTTCCGCTTTTTCGTTCACATCACCTCTGAAGAAAACTTCGACGGGTGTCACATCCCTGTTTTTCGCTTGAATTTCTGCCGGAATTGTAATTGATTTACCTCCTTTATCTAGGTCTTGAGATCCAATGTGGATTCTGTCGTATAGGTCATTAACTCTGTCATATTCCCTGACAATGTCATCCGCCAATTTTTTACAGTGGTAACTCTCATCAATGGAATCCCCCACATGTTCGTCCGATGACATGTCATCATCCCCACCCCGTTAGAATGACAGTGGAAGTATCAAAACTCTTTTGAATGGTGAAATCGCGCGAATTTATATATCCACTACCAACTTGCACCGTTTTGTCCGTACAAGTTTTGATTGCCTTGCTTCCGGAGAACCATAATTTCATCTAAACCATAAAAACCTCTATTTACCGTCAGATTCGAAGTATTTTCCAACTCTGATGTATAATCAACGAAGTTTTCCTGCTTGGCTTCATGTTTGATTCTTTACTAACAAAAATATTGTTTATTGAAATAATTCTATCCGTACCTAAGCAAATAATAATTTGTGAATGCGAACAAATATTTCCAATTTGGGAAAACTCGCAAACGTACTTCTTTCAGTAAGAATTGTAATAGGTAGTTGGAAGTTTTACGATCGAATGCAACATTATCTGTTTCGTCACTCTTTATAGGTTTATCAATAGTTATTACCGTTTAAGCGAACCTTTGGTATGCAGTCAGATGTTTCATTCAAAAAGAGGTTCCTCATCTCAAAATGATCGGGTTTAGTGAAAAACTTTCACCTCTCAGAAAGTTCAAGAGTTTTGAGAAGGTCTGCATACCATATACGGTCAACTCTCGATAAAAGAAAATGTATGTATTGTATGACAAATACTATATTTTGTCATATTGAATGCCACATT
>CAJVPT010005599.1:0-11999 GCA_910592055.1 Acaulospora colombiana | reverse complement strand
ATTACATAATCACTATGGCTATTCTAGTATTATGTCATGCATAAATTGCTTCTTGGTCAGCTAATTTTCTATTACTTCAACTCATAGTTTTTTACCTTTTTGATGTGAATGGATTGTTTGCACATTCTTCTAGCTTGCAAGGGGTATGGTGATAGTTGGCAATTAATTGTTTTGCATAAGCTTCAGTCGCGTCATGATCATTAGTCACGTGACCACGGCGAAAATTCTAAACTTTGTTTGACTTCTTTGACCTTTAACAGTAGAATGGAGGTTTCGAAGTGACTGTTCCCAATATATATCAATTTTTTGATATTAATCTATTTTTTTGTTTTTTTTTTTTTGTATAATCCAGGTGAGCATGAGTATTGCTTGTCTCATTGTTTTGATTGTTTTACAGATTGTGTTCATGATTTTTGTTTTTTTATTATAATAGAAAACTAAAGTGTTTGTATTTGTATGTTTATATATGAGGATATCATTGGTGATAGCATGTTTTAGTCCTTGTTTAGCAAGTTTGTCTACTTGTTTGAGATCTACATTATTGTCTTTTTTTCTGTTTATATTGATCTATTTGACTTGACTTTGTATACTATATATGCATTCATAAAGGTTATGAATCAGTCTGGCTTCTATTAGTTGTTTGATTTGTCTTGAGGTTGCTTTGTATATTTCAGTATGAGTTTTATTGAATCTATATATATAGTTACTTCCTATCTATAAGATAGGAAGCTAATAGCAAAGATTGCAGCGATAATCTTGACTCAGAAAGCTAAGTACTGTCTTATGATTTTGAGACTAAATGTATTGTGTTGTAACTAGATAATTGGAAAAATAATTCCTATGTCAAGTATATTTTAATTGTTTTAATTGTAAGCTCTATCTACAGTTAATTTAATTGTGATACTTGTATCAATGTTTTTGTGAATCTCTTTGAGTTTATGAAGTGTTGAGTCTGGCACTTTGAAAAGGTATAATATATATTTTATGATTTTGGGAGTTGTGTCAATTTTGATTGTGTCGAGTTCCTAGTTAGGTTCATTGGTTCAGCGTTTGATGCTATTAGGTGATACTTGTATTCTAAAAAGAGGTTCTTTTGAGTTATTTGTATTGGATTTGCTTGTTTTGACTACTGGAACCTGATATATTGGATTTGTATTGTCTATGAAGCAGCATATTTGACTTCTTTTGTCTATGTTTTCATTGAGTTCACAACCTGAATATTTTTTTAGTAGTGAGAAGTTGATAGTGAGATAGTGATGGAGTTTTGTTTGGTCTTTGTCTTAACTGACTTCTTTTCTGATGATGATATCTTGATTATGCTGTAGAGTATACACAGATTTATTTGTTTTCCCAGATGGTTTGAGTACTTCTTCCAGTTGTTGACTGATTTGTACTTTAGGATTGAGATAGCTGAAGCTAATATGATTGTTGATATATGTTTGTGTTATAGCTTTGAGAGTAAAAAAGAAAAGGATTGTTTTTTTTTGTTTGTCTTATTATGTAGGGCACCTACTTGATACCAGTTCAGAGCTTTTGCATGATAAATATTGAGGAGTTGTTCAATTCACATTATGTTATATGTTCTGAGTCCTTTTCTATTGGAGTAATATCATTCCTTTGCCATGATGTTTTCGATATAGATGAGCTTGTTATTATTGTTCCTATTTGTTGTTTAACATCGTATGCTGATGTTTCAAGCTTATATATTATTCAGAATATCCTATATAAAGTTGGCCTTTACTGAAAAAATCTTCAGGCATTTTTCAAAAACATCCTTTTTTTGCTATGCCATTCATTGAAATTGTTTAGTTTGTAATCTGATTGTTTTTTTGGCTAGGTTGTGACTATAGTAAAGATCTTGCAGGTCACTAATGATGGGTTCCTAAAGTATTTAGCATATAAAATTTCGCAGATCACTTATGTCCCTTTTTGAGGGACATAATTCATAGCTCTTCACTTTAATAGGGACAAAAGTCAGGAAATGCTATAAATCAATGATTTAGATAATGGAGAACAATTGTGGATAGTTTTTTTATGATTATTAATTTAAAAATTTTAAATTTTCCTAGTGAGGGACATTTGACTTATGTCCTTGCCTCCCCCTTTAGGAACCCATCTTTATAGGTCACTACAGTGTTTTTGCTATTGCCACATTTCTATTTTCATTATGTTATACAAGTTGCTTAGGTGGAGTATTAGTGTTGGAGTGGTTTTTGATAATTGTATGTAGTACTTAAAACAGTTACGTATGTATTTGTCTATTCATCTGGACTTATTTTTTGTGAGGACTAGATCTGTTAGTAGATATTCAATTATAGGGAAGAGGATGTGATTAGTGATGTAGTGATGCATTTTGTCTATAATGTATTTCTTAGATATTGTATTTCAAATAGTAGTAACTTTCTTCTTGATAAGGTTGTATTGATACTGCTTTCCTTTTTTCCCTTCATGCCAAACGTCAAGGACTCTTATTGCCTGTGTTTTGGAGGTAGAGTTTACTTTATAGTCTTGAAAAGTGATACTTTCTTGTGGACTGTTCAATATGAGGAGTTCAGATTTGAGGGGGTTGACTATGATTCCATTAAGATAATAAAAGGAGATGTGGCTTCTATAATGTCTTTGAGCTGTTTTCTATTTTAGGTAATAAATGTGATATCATCCATATATGCTGCAATTGAGATATTAAGACTGGTAGAACTGTTGTTATCAAGATTAGGTCTATTGCTTTTGAATTGATAATTATTTATGGAGCTAATAGTACTGATTAGTGGGTCGTAATAAATTCTCTATATAATAGGTGAGATTGTGTTACCTTAATCTATCCCTTCTTCTACTTGGTATAAGTCTGTAAGCCCAAAAAAGATAATCTCTTTGTTAAAGCAGTTGTGGAAGCAATCATTGATTATATTGATCAGTTTGCATAGGACTTTAATTTGTTGAAGTGATATTGTAAGTCTCTGTGTATTGGCCATGTCATATATTTTGCTCATGTCTTGGAAAAGCATGAAGCACTGCTTGTTTTTTTCTCGTATATCTTCTAAGACTTAATTGATAATAGTGATCAGACATGGGTACCTTCTTTGAGGAGTGCGGTCCAATTGTTTTCTAATAGAATTGAATGTTCTACAAGAATTTTGATTAATCTGTTGTTGATTAGTTTGGTAAAGATTTTTTTTTATGGATTTCAAAAGGGTGTTGGGTCAAGTTACTGTATATTGATATTATACTGTCAATCTTTGGGTTTAGATATTGAGTTATTGTACCTTTTTTTCATTCGGTAGAAAGTTTTTCGTATATGAGAATATTGTTAAAAAGTGTGATTAAATTGTCTAGAATTGCTTTGTTGAAATGTTTATATGCTGAGTATGGGATTTGTGAGGACCCTGGGACAGATTTATTGCTGGTGTTTCTGATTGTTTGTTGAATTTTATTTATTGTGAATGGAGTGAATATGGGTTTGTACCATTCTTTCTTGATGTTAAGAATTGGTTGATATACTTTTTGCCAGATTGTACCTTCTTGTTTGAAGACATATCTTCTCTTTGTCCAGGTATTGAAGTGGGAGTGGACTGTGTCTTTTATTTCTTGAGGTTTGTATATTACAATCTTTTTATTGCTGTTATCTTTGATGAGTTTGGTTGTAAAGATACTTGTTTTAGGATTGTCCAGAATGATTTGATAAGTTTTTTCTTATCTGTATCATACCAGTTGTTGCATTTCTTGTGTGCTTAGTCTATGTTAGCTTTGGTTTTGCTATTTATGTCTTTTCTGATTGCATTTTCTCAATACTGATTAGTTTATCAATTTCTTCATTGATGAGTAACATGTTTTTACCAGGTGTCTATATTTTAATAGGTGTTTTTTCTTCAATGGCTTTTTGAAGATGCATGAGTTGTTTTAAGTTGGCTTTGGAATTTTTTTTATTGTAAAGTTTAATTTGTCTTTTGTACTGTATTAGTTGGATAAGGAGGAGGGGTCTGGTTGGTTGTGGGTATTTGAATTGATTTCTTTGTTTTTCTTTGTATTTTTATATATGCTTATTAGCTGCATTAAGAATAGTTTGTCTGAGGTAGTTCCAGTTCTTATCTACATCTGTTGGTTCTGAGGTGAGAATTCTGTTGAGTGTGATTGTATGTGAATCGAGTTATAAGCTAAAAGCCTTCTACAGTTTATCAGATATTTTCTCCCACTAAAAGTGAGTATTAATGTGCGGTTGTCTGTTTCATTTGTTATTTGTTTCTAGTTATAATGTCTCTATATAAGTTATTTGTAGACTGTAATCTATAGTAATGTTAGTATTTTCAGTTATAAATATATCTATAGTATACTATGTGGGTTATGTGTTTGTTCAGATCATATTGATTCTACTGGAGGAGGTTGTGAAATGTCACATGTATTCTCTTTTTTGAAGGTTGTGATATCTGTATATATTAATCATCCCAAGGTCTTGTAGTTGTTCGCAGAAACTGTTTATTGTTTCTTTGTATATTTTCCCGTTGTTATTAGTTTTGTTCATTCTGTTTAATGAGATAATGTTAAAATCACCTCAAATGATTATGTGCCAGTTTGTTTTGTCATGTTGTCTGATCCACTTGATACTTTGGTTTTGAATTGCTATCTTGAGTTTACTTATTCTGAATGGAAAGTAGATGTTAATTATCCTGCAATAGTTTTGTTAGGAAGTATAAGGTCTATGCATAGTGCTTCATCTAAATATCTTTGAACTTCGATCACTTGATTAGAGAGAGGTTTTTTGATTGCGATTCCTATCCCTGTATTAATGTAGTTGTCTCCTTCCCATCATGTTGAGTATCTTGTGAGTTTTCAATATTTAGTATTTATGCTTGTTCCATTATTCAGGCCTCTGCAGTTCAGAGTGACTACAGTCCAATAGGACTTTGTATGGTTCTGGTTGTTGTCAGTCAAGTTGTTTTGCGATATGTCTTGAAGGCATTGTGAAGTGTTTAGGAAATTGTTTGTTTTTCTGTTTCTAATATGAGAAGCTGGTGTGTTTATTGTAATATTGTTTTGAATTGTTTTATTTGAGATGTTTGTACTTGTATTCGTATGGTCTGATATAATAATATTATTTGAAAAGTTATTTATGTTTTTTGATATATTGTTGTTTGAAGAGTTTTTGTTCTCTTGTTTAATATTTGCACTGCTCATGTTATTCATATTATTGATATACAGT
This sequence comes from Acaulospora colombiana, assembly GCA_910592055.1. NCBI lineage: Eukaryota > Fungi > Glomeromycota > Glomeromycetes > Diversisporales > Acaulosporaceae > Acaulospora > Acaulospora colombiana. The sequence continues at coordinate 6,805 of CAJVPT010005599.1, read as the reverse complement.
ATTGGAGGAGATTGTCTTGTATTTCCTGAAAGAATGTTCATGATGGTTAATACTAGTGTATTCATGGTTCTATTCATGTTTCTGATTGACTGGTAAAGTTATTGTTGTTGCTATTGAATGTCTTGTATGTTTGAAGGTTCGGATTCCAGTTCTGATACTTTTGTGTTGGTATCTGTATTTGTGTTGTTCTTTTCCATTCCTTCTGCATCTGCATAGTAGTATCGCTCAAAGTTGCAATTCTTTTATCAAGATTTTCTAGTAATTTTTTAATGGAAGTAATTTCTTTGTGAATTGTATTAAGGACTGTTAAAATGTTATTTGTTGTATCAATGCTGTATTTGTCCTGTGGAATGTGTAAGAGCTTCTGGCAGCTACTTATATGATCTGGATTTGATGGGTTATCTCTGAATATGTGTGAATTTAGCTGGTTTGAATTGATTGTATAATTTTCTGAATTTTTGTACTTGTTTATAGTTGTACTCATTTCACTGTTCTCTTTGTTTTTTGATTGTACAGTTGGTTACGAGGTGATTGAGGCTATCACATATAGTATAGAGCTTTGTATTGATGGGCTTGCATGTTAAGGTGGTTTTACCTAGACAGAAGGTCTTATTTAGAGCTTGTTTAAGAAGTTGTTTACTATCAAAATTAAGGACTGCATATTTTCTTGATTTGTATGATATTAACCATAGTATATAGCATGTTTTGGCTTGTAACTTCTGGTAAATATGCTTGAGGTTGAATGTACAAGTTTTAGGAGTGAGATCAATTAATTTTGCAAAGTAAGATTTCCTATTTTTCATTTCCAGTAGGTCTCAGGTTGCATCAAAAATCCTTACTGAGTCTGTTTGATAAGGGTACTTCAGAATTTCAATATGTTATATTTGTTTTCCAGATTTGAGAATATGATTGTCATTGATTGTCACATTTGTTATATAGTTATCTTGATATTGATTATCTGTTCAAACTTGATAAATATTTGTTATATGTCAATGAATTTTGTGTTCTAGGGAATACCCCACACTCTGATATTCTTTTACTTGTTAAGTTTGTTGATTTTTTTGGAAAGTGGAGTGAGTTTTATGTTGCTTGTTTTGATAAGATTAACATTGCTAGCTATTTCTACAGATTGATGATCTCCAAAAATAGTAATTATATGATCAGTCTCTTCTATTTGTTTACTTTGGATTATGAGTAGTTCTTTGAGAAGTTAAGTACTTTGATAAAGAAGATAATTTTCTTCCCTATGGAGTCTCTTGATAGTAAGTCTACTTTGATTTCAAGTTTGATTCTTTTTCTATCATATCTGATATTTCTGTTGAAAGGGGAGCAGAGTCTTGGTCTGCTACTTCATGAGGTGTCTCTTTTTCCTTGATTTCCTTGAATTTGATAGCCTTGTTCTTCTTGCAAAGAAATATTGTCATCAAAATTTATTTCAATATCTGAGTTATCGATTCTTGTTAGACTGGAGGTGTCTATTGCAATTTCTTTGCCTTTTGCCTTGGGCCTTCATCAGTCTTGTAGTTTGATTCACCTATGTTTTGGTGTACCATGTTTTATATGTCTTGCTCCTCTTTTACCTGTTTGCTCCAGGTGTATTGGGTCCTTGCCATATTGATTTCTTCTGCCATTTCTATGGTTGTGTTGTTATTTTGAGATGTTGTTTATATAATATTTGGGATAAAGAGATGAATTGTTTTTGTGAAGCTGTTTGTTTAGTGCTGGGTTTCTTCTTGAGTCTTCTATGAGTTTCTTTGCTAATGAGACTAGCCTTGCCTCTAGTGAGCTTGTCGATGTTGTAATTAGGTCTGCCAGTTAAATATTGTTATTTTTTGGATTTCTCTATTTTCCAACTTTTTTTTGTATTTTTGTGATTTATGCTATTGCACTATAGGAAAACGGGAAAAGTTTCTGATTAATTATCTCATATATACTATATATTTCTATATACAGTTAACAACTCTTTCCTGAAAATTTTCAAAATCGTAAAAATTTCCTTATTAGGCAAAAATACAAAAACCCGTTCCCAGCTACAAAGTAGCAACCTTGAAATGGCCTCCAACAGTCAAACGAGAAGTTTAGGAAGACAAACAACACCTGAATACAACATTGAAAAGATCAGTAAGAACAACGGCAGGGTCTTGAAGGTCAAAGCAACAACACCGACTTCCCAACTCAAACACACCCACTTGGAACAAGAACAACATCTTCAAAAAAGACGGTAGATAAAGGGAAGGGTTGAGAAATCATAACTAAACCAATAGAAGAGATGGAAATAGAGGAAAAAGAAGTGACCACAGAAAAGAAAAACGAACAAAGCGAGCAGCCTATGAAACCATTGGAAGACAGCAGAGCAAGCTCCCCCACCATAGTCTAGGAGTCAGAAGAGAGAGGCAGCCCAAGTCAACTGCAGCAAGGGGAACAGATGAACATAATTAACCAGGCTGGCTTCAGTCATGCCAACCAAGAAGAAACAAATGAAAAAAAAAATAATACAATAGAACCCTAGCAACAAGAGACACTTATGCCCGAAAAAGCTTACATTAATTCAGAACAGGTACCAGGACAAACTCCCAGGGAAAAAATAGGACACCTCCCCTCCCTGAAATATGTGAGATACGAATTCCCAATCGGAAGTTCACAGATCACCACTATTTTTAGTAACTATGAAGATGCACAGAGAGCATGTGAGATCGATATCACAGACAATGAAAACACCAAATTTAGAAAGGTCGCCCCATTGGGATCTCAAGATAGCAATTCACACACCATTCGGGTATGGGACGTTCCTCTCCACTTCACCAAAACTGATCTGGCTGAGTTCTTCGATGAACAAATCAGCATCGACTATATAACCTTACGGAAAGTAGGCCCATTCCAAACAGCGAATATCACATTCTCCAACACGTCAGATTATGTTAAGATAAGTCAGGAGTGGGCATTCACCAAAGGACTATATTCATGTAGAATTTTTTCTTACTATAGAACACACGAAATCAAAGAACAAAGGGAGCGCCACAGTGCCACTCTCACATAACTTCCACACAATACTACTGCAGCAGACCTGGCTGTCATAATCACTAGCACAAAAGCAAAATCAGTATACATTCCTTATGATGACAATGGCCAGGCAAAGAGGTTTGCTATTTTCACCTTCGCAACCAGAGAAGAACTGGTAAAGGCCAAAGCAACAGCCCCGATAATCAATGGAACTCAAACACAATGATTCAACTGTGAAATCAAACTGTGCCACATCTGTGGCTCCCCTGAACACAACTACAGCACATGTCCAAACAGAATAGAGACACCTTGTCCAAGACAACATAGCAATAGATTTAATAATCCAAGACTCCCCTCTCAGTGATCCAATCAAACAAACCCTATCCACAATAACAGAATGTACAGAATCAACAACAATCCCCAGAGCTACGCAAACATCCTCAAGTATGGAGGAAATGTCAAAACTGTTCAACACGAAGGTGACGTCTGGAGAATACTAGCTTTTATCTAGAAAGAAATCAAGGAAATGAAAAGAGCCTTCCAAGACTTGAACGAGAGAGTTGATGCCTTAGAACAAGAATGTGCCAACAGATACCCCGAAAGCATTGACGAACTAATGGAAGAGTTAGAAGAGGATACAACTGAAAATAGAAAGGAACAGACAACAGAAACCAGCACTAGAATTCAGGACATCAAGAAAACTCAAGAAGCATACCAACAGCAGCTCAACAAAATAAGCACAACAATGGAAGAAGCAATTAACCTTTTCAAACTCTCTCAACAGACTGCCCCTTCTAGTCACAACCCCTCCCAATAACATGATAGACACCAACCCAGCAAGCTCCATTATGGGAGAAAGTAGTAAAATGAATAACACATTAGCAACCATTCAACCTTTGGACGAACGAGCAATACAATATGACAACAACACCCAAATGAAGAAATCTATCTACACAGACAAAAAACAAAAGATCAACTACCTAATCTGGACTTTTGTGACACACAACATAAGAGGGATGGTAGAGGAAAACAAACGGAAACTCTGGACAGAATATTTCTCCGAAAAACAATGGGAAATCATTATTACTACTGAAACAAATGGAGACATGCATCACACCAAACACTGGAAACAACAAGGTTATCACCTGATAACCTCAATAAATCCCAAGCGGAAAATCGGACATGGTGTAAATATAGCAATACATGAAGATATCGCAATCAGAATCTTCAGGAAACAAGAGATAGCAGGTAGGGCCATTGCGGTAGACATGGCTTTTTCAGGAAAACACAGGCTAAGGTAATAGGAATATACTTGTTACCAGGGAGCAACAACAAAGAAGACAGGAAAAGAATCGAGTATGACACCCAACAATGGATTTCTCAAGCAGTTAAAACAGGAATACACATGATAATAGGAGAATATTTCAATGCCACATCAAATTCCGCTATTGACAAATCTCACAAACAGAAGAGAATAAACAACCACTGGCCAGAATCTGAGCTGTTGAAATGGCTAATAGCACAAAACTTCGTGGATACTTTCAGGCTGCACAACCCCACATAAACAGCATACATTTGGAGCAATGGAAGAGGGGTACATAGCAGAATCGATCAAATTTGATATCGCCCTCAGAGTACTTGGTATTCAAGAGGCGCACAGATAGTAGACCATTCGGATCTCCTACACAAGAACGACCATAGAATAATGACTGTGAGAATGGAGGCATGGCAACTAGACTGACCAAAGATCCTAAAAATCCATATGCACAACCACCTGTACAACTGGCACAAAACTGACAATAAACAATAGGAGAAATTCAGCAACACAGTCGAACAAGAGATGCAGTGACAGAATGCTTCATAACAGGAGGAGATAGACAAGTTATGATACAGTTTCAAGCATTCAATCCTACTAGCCGCAAGCAAGCACATAAAGAAGTTAAAGTTACAGAAAAGAGCCAAAAACACAGACAAGGTCCCAACAATATATAGGAAAATCATCAACATCCAGAGACTATCAGAAACGCTGCAAAGGCACGTTGATACTCCCAATAAACAAACTGAGCAACTAATTAGGGAACAATCTCTCAAGGTTAAGGAGAATTTCCTAGAACTAGTGATAGAATTAGAAAAGTAGCAATCGGAGCACCCAAATAGATACCAGACTCACTGGAAAAAAGTCTGTAAAGAATACATAATAAAATACAAGACAGCAGCCAAAATAGTAACAAGTTTTAAGCGAAGCAAGAAGATGCAAGCACATATAGAAAAAAGATAACAATGGCTACAAGACAACAAAAAAATGATGATAAATAGCATCCTAGAAAAACCCAACAGAGCTATAGTCATGGACAAACTGATCATGAAAGAAGGCGAACACATAGAGATAATCACAGACCCAGAAGAGATCAAAAGAAGAGCCTCAGAGCACTTTGCAACATGGACTCACCAAAGAAGAACCATCCCAATAACCAACTTTTCTAGATGGGAAAAACAGTACGAACCGAAAGAGAGGATTCTAGACCATTGGTATGACACACTAACAGAGCAAGTTACTACACAAGAAGTCAAAACTGTAATAAAAGATAGAAGCTCCAAATCAGCCCCGGGTCCAGACAGCATACCATACCTGGCGTACAAACATTTTGGATCAAAAGCCTTAAATTGGCTGACAAATATCTTTAATAGGATCCTGTTACAAGGGGAGACACCCAGGGAATGGAGCACAGGTCACGTATATCCCATTCCAAAACCCACAGACTGGAACAATAGGATCGGTATCACCAGACCCATTACCCTCCTAATCGCAGGAAGAAAAATTTTCACAAAGATCATTAATGACTGTCTTGCACGAATCTGCATAGAACACAACATACTCAGTGAGCTAAATTGGGTAGCACTTCCTGGAAGTAGCACGCAAGCTCCCATATATATAATTAATCTCTGTATAGAACAAGCACGTAGAGAAAAGAAGAAACTATAAATCCTAAGCCAGGACATGGCAAAAACTTATGACTCAGTCAATACAGAGATGTTGGAGAAGGCGATGAAATGCATCAAAATACCACAAAAAGCAATAAATATCATACACGCACTTCTCAGAGAAAGAGAAAACAAAGTTATCACCACACATGGCCTCAACTCATATTATAAGGTACTGGATGGCATTGACCAGGGTGACACAATCTCCCCTCTTCTATGGCGCATTTTCTACGACCCCCTTTTAGTAGAGATTGAATCTTCGAACATGGGATATAGATACTCAACCAAGTTCAAAGAAAATATCGACAGGCCATACAGGAAGAAGCACCTGAATATCAAAGCCAGTGCTTATATGGATGATATGACCTGGCTAGCAGACAACCCCATAGAAATGCAGATAATCCTAAACATAGCCATAGACTTCTACAACATTAATGACATCAATATCAATCCACTGAAATCACAACTAATTATTATCAATGGATAGCCAGAAGACTTCGAGTACAAATTCACTCTCAAAGGAGAAACCATCCAAGGTAGCAAACCTGGTACACCAATGAGAATGTTAGGTATTTGGTTGGACAGCTCAGGGAAGAAAGACTACCAAAAGCAACTTATCACTGAAAAAGTAAAGAAAACATGCAAACTGTTAGGATGGAAGGCAACAACAGACAAGAAAATGTGTTATATTATAAACCATGTACTTATACCAAGCATAAAATATCTTTTGAATGACATGGTATTGCCGGAAAGCACATGCAACCTTTTGATGGGGAAGATTGCAACAAGATATAAACACAAGTGTGGTCTCGCCCAAACCTTC
>CAJVPT010005598.1:0-12000 GCA_910592055.1 Acaulospora colombiana | reverse complement strand
TTCAGCAATATTTTTATTATTAAATTTAATCAAATTCAGCAATAATTCAGCTGCCGAATGACATAATTTTGACTAGTAAAGGGTATAGAAGCATTACAAAAACATATGATATGGCACAGCTTCGAACATCACATAGTACCATGAACACATCCATTATAGCATATATGGATGACACAGCATGGATAGCTGGGAACTGAATACAACTCGAAGCCATCTTGAAGCTAGCCAGCTCATTCTACAACCTCGCGCAAGTTAAAGTCAACCCGAAGAAGTCAAAGCTCCTCATAATCAACAATAAAAGAGAGTCTAAAATAACTTTCGAGCAAAACATGATCAAAGCTGCTCAGGGGGCAGTCAAATACTTGGGAGTATGGTTCGACCGGGATGGGAAAAAGAAACATTAAACAGATCTGGTTAGCCAGATAACATCGAATCTTGCCAGCCACTTATTGTGGAAAAGAGTAACAGACAAGTAAGCTAAATACCTACTCAATCATGTAATCATGCCGAAGATAGAATATCTGATACAAGACCTACATCTCTCTGATCCTAAAGTCGACAACATCAACAGGAAGCTTAGGAGGATCTTCAAACACAAGGCAGGCTTCGCAACATCAGCACCCAATTGTATTTTTCACAATAATTTGGGATACAATATCTTCAACCTCAAGGCATGCATGCTTCAGAAGCACATTACATTAATTGAAAAGCTGCACCCAGCAACCAATCATGCAGGACGATTATGCAGGGAGAGGGTAATAAACCTCCAATGAGCAGTATAATTAGATATAGATATTCTGAAAAATGTCCAAAGATATATTCAACGGGCACCAACTTCCTACAAGACATACTTATCGATGCACAAAAGCAAGGCTTCTCTTTCAGAAAGGTGAAGCATACACACAAGACATCGGAATCGGGACTAATCCCTTTGGAGACACTCATGGACCCATATTGGTTTGACAAACACAGGAACAAACTCAGAACAAATGGCTTAAGATGGGTGAAACAATTCACCAACCAGAGTAAGATTAAAACCATCAGCTGGGCACAAGTATGCCAGATTATCAAGTGAAGAGTGCAAGGAAGACAACTCCTTTTTTACGAAGACATTACTAACAAGCTCACCACAGGAACCCTATATCTGAACTATATAACAAGGTTAACCAATCTTCATCCTAGCATAAACCTCTTTTACTGCATAACCTTGGTGGATAAGATGAGCAGCAGATATCTGAAAAAGAACAAACTCATGTGGATAGTGACTTTGAAGGAAATGGAAGAGGAAGAATTGTTGATAGGAAAAATTAAAAAGAAAGATACAAACGCAACTATAGCAAGGCATTATACCATAAACAGCCCTTTGCCACATTTAGAAATATGTAAGGGTATGATAACAACATAAGCATTGAAGAAGGCACCTGTATAATAAACATTTCAAACAAAGATACAATAGCAGTCACTGAAAGCAGTAAGCAAGTGGCAAAAGATGGAAGGACATGCAAGATAACCAAGTTGCTGGCATCTCCGGACAGCATTAAGGCAAGGCTCACCCAATGTAAGAACAATCCCACAATCGAATTGAAGGATGTTTACATCACGACTTCCATGCACACAGATGATTTGGACTGATGGATTAAGAACAGCACTAGTCTAAATAAGCTCAGATATTTGCAACAAAGTATGAAGAGCTGGAAAAAGGTCAGAATCATAACAGATGCAGGCTGTTACAAGAACTTCCATACTCTCACATTTCACGTGATCAACTTCCTAACAGGGAATGAGACAGAAATAACAATACTCAAAGTTCTGCAAAAAGTAATACCAAATGAGGCAGAACTAAATGCAATTATGATTGCACTAGCCGCTCTTTTAGAAAAAATGGAAGTACAATTTACACAGACAGCCAGATAATCACAACAGCCCTAACGGTCACAAAAAATAGAAGTAAAATTGCACATTTGATAGAACATACAAAAGACTTGGTCTGCTTCAAGAATCTTAAACTCCAGGTGGAAAAGATTAGAAGAGATGGGACATATATACACAATAAGGTGGACTTAAAAGCCAAATGCACAAGGCTAAAGTGGCAAATGACCAAGTTAGACATCACCTCCAGTAACAAAAATGGACTTGAACTCTGGTACAAAGGACAGATAACAAATTACAACAGTAGGGAAGCAGTCTGAAACCATTTCCGAAATGAACAAATCATGGAATGATGCTACTTAGAAAGAAATCGTGACATTGACCAATACCACAATGCAATAGACTGGGAAGCAACAATAAACTTTCTGAAATCAAAGAAGATTTTGACAGGAGATACGAGCACAGAGAACTATCAACAGAGAACTTTTATATTAAAATAATGGAGTCAAGAACTCCCAACCATGTCTAAGCTTTATGAATGAAGGGCTGACCTATACAAATCTAGACAATATGTCAGGTGTAAGGCAGCAGTGGAAGACTTAACACACGTGTATATATGCAATGAAAATAACTTTGAGTTTGGCAGCCACATGATAGAGACAATCATATGTTTTTTTCAGAGTAGGGAAAAACAAAGCAAATGCTAGGTACAGGAATGGGCCACAAGGGTCAAAAAAGAAACGATCAATCTTTGGATCTGAATAACAGTCTGAAACCTAATCTCGCAGGATATAGCAAAACTAATATGTAACTGGGCAAGAGTTTTCAAGAAAAAAGCCAAACTAACTCTCGTAGAATGCTTTGACAAACTCCAGAAAACCACAAGAGCCACCTGGAAACAGAGATGCGAAGCCATAAACAAGTGGAAAACAGCTCAGGGGATAACAAGAGCAGACAAGAAAGCAAAGGGCAGGTGAAGCCAAAATATATCAAAGGACTACATCTGGTGACAAAAACACACATCAATTTAGATTGAAAAAAACATAAAACCCTTAAATTCCTTTTTACTTTAAAAAATAAGGAAAAAAGTATTAACTCAGCCTAGGCAAGTTAGTTCTTCGAAAGGAGGCAACAGGCCACAGAGGCCCACTGGAGATCCGAACCAGAAGGTATCTTTTTTTAAAAATCCTAACATACATGCTAGTATAGTTTTTAAAATTTAGTTAACTTTGAAACAAATAGTACAATGTAATATCAAAGTAAAAGTTTAATAAAGTCCAATTGGAGGCTGAGCCAGCTAAAAAAAAAAAAAATTTTATAAGAACAAAAGAATAAAAAATACAAATTTTTTTAAATAAATATTTATGAAAAAAAATTTTTAAGTTCAAATTTAATTTAAAAAAGTAAATTTAGATATACTTAAAATAGTTTTTATATACAACTTTATTAAAATTTAATTAAATATTATAAAAAGTTAATATATTATTTTTTAAAGCAAAAGAATAATATATATATATATATATATATTTTAACCTATAGTCATAGTGTAAATGAAAAAAAAACTCTTTCCACAAATTCCTCAGATTCTTAAAATTTTCTTTTTAGGCAATTTACTCAAAGAAAGAGAACATTTTTTTTCAAGATACATATTCTTGCAATATCAGCATATAACAGTTATCTTAGCACAAAACAACATTTTGTGCATAGTCCTAAAGCAGTAGATTGTTGAAAAATATATATGTATAGCAACAACTTTGGCTTTTTCTCTCTTTTAAAAAGAAGGAAGAAAACCAATATAAACTGATTCACAGTCAGAAAAGGGGAGCCAATATCAACTTTACAGAGCTTGCAGCCAGGTCAGTACAGGTTGATACCTTTCTTGATACTATAAGGAATCTTAAAGCAAATAGGTTTGCTTGATAAATCAAGTAAACCTCAAATTCTTTAAGACCCAGAAGGACATTAAAGCTTCCCAAGGTTTAAACAGCCTAACATGCATATCCCATCTCCACACACACCAAAACACATAATCAGAATAATGTGAACACATATATGTGTATAAAGCTGTTGTCAAAACAAGTTCAACAAAAGTCAACACAACAGCACAACAAGTATAACTTAAATTAGTAAGATTATCAAATACTATTATCACAATAGAAAGTGATAAACATAAACAGAGTTTCAGGGGTCTGTAAAAAACATAACAAAGTCAGTGTAAACAGGTAAACAACCTAAGAAAAAAGGAGAAATGATATGTATCTAATCAAAACAAGATTAAGATACATACAAAAAACAAGGTTATAATTAAAAAAAACAAGTATTACACATAAAAGCTTGTCAACAATTACTAAAATAGCACTAAGGATATATATTAATGCACTTATGTGACTATTCATAATATAACACAACAATATGACAATAATATTAATTCACATATATATCCTATTATGAATAAAACAAAGCAGATACTTTAAATAGTAAATAATAGAGAAGACGATATTATTGACATGCTAGTTCAATTGGCAAAAAAGCATAATAAAACAGGCAAACTATGGGCTACGCAACAAATTGCCAAATAAAAAGGTATAACCAATTACAATAGTATGATGGCAAACACTCTAGAAATATATACCATATTGGACAGTATTATTGTCAAAATCCTAGGAATAGATAATACAACATTCCACAAGGAATGAATCCTTATATAACACATCACCTATCTTTGATATAAAGGAAAGGAAAAGGAAGAGGATCTACTTTAATCCTATATAGAAGATAGATACCTGGACATAATTAAAGAAAAGCTAGCAAAAAAACACTCATTCCAATGGAGATCACTATCAATTTAGAAAATAGATCAACATTAGATAATAAAATAACAATAGTGGAAGATCAAGAATAGGAGAAATAGAAGCAGAAACTCTTAAAGGCAAAATTCAAGGCCACAATATAAGTGAGTACAACTCTTATGCTACAAGAAACAGGCAAGCAACTCTACACTAAACTCCTATTTCATAAACAAAAAGGGCAAATACAAAGTAGGAGCAATGATTGCCAATATTCAGGGGACAATAAAGAAGAAATCAAGACATACTTGAGTAGCATATTGAAATTGTCATAAAACAAGTGCAATCTTCTATACAAAGAATTTATCAATGGAAATGAATGGTTGAGTTTTCATCTGGATGAAGAAGAAGATCTTCTCAAATGTTTAGAAGAGATAAACAGAAAGGAAAAAGCTTTCATTCTACAATAACTCAAAAACAAGGACACTAATCTAATACAAAATATAGAGATATTAGACAAGAAGATCTTTCAATCAAGAAAAGAGGAAAAGAAAGAAAATATATGGCATGTTAGCCTAATATATATAGCACATAAAACTTCACAACACCTTATAAAAGAATATCTCAAAAGGTATAGTGAGGTATGAAATATATATATCTACAAGGTCAAAATAAAAACAAGGGTTAAGGCTTATATCAAGTGGCATAGCTACCTCAAGACAAATCCAAAAACATTATGGATAACTCCATTAAGAATAGAAACTACTAGCCATCTTCTTCAGAAAAGAACTAACAAATAGAGAGATTAACAATATTCTAATAGAAAGAAATAAAAACTCTGCAAGACTACTAGGTACAAACAAGTCCTACTCAAGTTTGGTAGCAGGGTGCTCAATAGTACAGAAGTGAAAACATATTACACTCCAAGAAACCTCTTTACACTGAAAAAACAAAATCTCACAATCATATATTTTGCATCAAGAGAGGCTCTCAATAAAGCCTGTAAATAACATATCTTCTTATAAGGACTACGTCTATCATGGAGTGTTAAAAATACAGTAATAGAAAATGAAAAGACTCATTATATTGAAAGAAAAAAAGCCAAAGCATATGATATAAAAGTTGAAATAGATAATAAGGCACTTATAGACTCATTATCTGACAATAAATCAATCAGTTCCTTCTCTTCTTATAGTAGGAATTATCGACCTCCAAGAAGGCAATACTCAAGAGATCCATCTCCAAGAGATCAAAGAAGATTCCATAGAACTCAAACTAGTAGTGGAAGACAAAGAAATAGTGAAAGACTTAAGAACCCAGCCACAGGAAGTAATAGAGAACCTATGGGCAATCCAAGGTCTAGTTAGTACAATAGTTTTGACAAGTACATGTCAAATACAAAAATAAAAAATAAAGAAAACCCATTATACCATATCTTAAACAACTTAGAAAAGTTAAGTAGCAGAATAGTCAGACTAGAGAATAAAATAGCTCCTAATAGATAAATAAGATATAATAAAAGAGAGGCAAATCACTCCTAAAAAGTTGTACCAGTAGTTCAAAATAATAAGAGGGAAAACAAGCCCGGTTTATCTCCAGTAAAAATTTCAAAGGAAGGCAAACATCAACAAAAAGAGTATAACAGTGTACAATTAAATAATTGGGATTTAAGAAAATTCTTACAAAGTGAAAAAACTGACTTTTTGAACAAAAAAGGAAAAGAAAAAGAAAAGCAAAGTAACAACAAAGATGAAGAAAATGACATTGAAAAAAGAGTAATAAAAATAGGTACACACAATATAAGGGGTATTACTGACATAACTAATCAATATAATCTTATAGAAGAATAAGCAAGTAAGAAATAGGGATAATAGGATTGCGTGAGACCAAACTAATACACAATAATACAAAATAGGCCTTAAGTAATCAGAAAGAATATAAACACTTCCATAGTATCAACAAAGATATCCCATATGGTGCAGGAATAAGTTTACTAATAAGAAAAGATCTTGAAAAACAAGTAGCATTAGTAGAGGAGGCAAATGGTTATATGATTGCCATCAACATGTTGACAAAGAAGAACAAAATCTGCATTATATAGATTTATATCCCATCAAATAGACATAGACACAAGAAAGTACAAGACAATTTAATAAGTTATATTGGAGAAAAACATGAATAAGGCTTTCACACAATTTTAATAGGTGACTTTAATGCAGCATACAACCTATTAGAAGATAAAGCATCTTCATCTAGAGCATGTTTCAGACTCTCCTGGTGACCTGAAATTTTTCTATTTAACTTTCTTGAAAAATGTGGTTTTTTAGATATACAGGCAATATAGGAAGGGAAAAACAAAACTCCTACTAAGCAAGATACCACAAGTAGTAGCAGAATAGATTTCATCTGAATGTCACAGAGCTTGGTAAATTATACAATCCTATGATTTAATAATCAAGACATAAAAGAAATTACTAGAAGTGATCATACTATGCTTTTGGTAATCCTATATAATGATAATCTATTTACAAGAAACAAGACCATTAAACACTGCACAACATCCAAAATATGAAAGATTGATCTAAAAAAAACATCTTTTGAACAATGGCAAGCCTTTCGAGAAAACCTGAACTATAAACTTAAAACTTCCTTGGAGCCTATCCTCAATAAGGAATCTAATGAAGATGAAAGAGAACTACTAGCAAATAAAATCTAGAAAACCTTCGAAGATCTAATTTGTAGTGCAACTTTTAACAAATTAGAAACCAAAAAACTGGTATCAAATAAGGAGAACAATACAAATACAGTTTAGAATTTATGTGATACAGAAGAGCTCTTTAATTAAAAACAGTCTTTAAAAAAGCGGAGGCATCAAAAGAAATAGCAAAGGTGCAGGAACTCAGTGTAGCTATTGAAAAACATAATACCATCTATGATTCATATCATCAGATAGAAAACTATTGTATCCAATACAGCATCTCCAATATCTCCTGGATATCCTTGAAAAAAGATATCCAAGATACAATAGAAGGGTTCAAGTTTATATGTCAAAACTTAGAAGTCAAAAAAGTAAGAGAAAAGATCAAATCAGCTTTAGAACTAAGATGTGATGATCTCAAATACAATCAAAAGAAGATAATAAACTCACTAACAAACAAAGAAAGAAACAAAATAGTACTTGACCAGGTCAAGGTCAAACAAGATGGTATAGAATATATAAAAATAAATAAAAAAGAAATTGAAAAAAAAATAAGAAGATACCATCAAGAGGCCTTCAAAAAACGAAATGCCAACTTTGCCAATATTACTGAGGAATGAAAAAAGGAATATGATCCCAAGAAGTATATCCAAGATACATGGTATAACAATCTTCTAGAACCAATCACACATGAAGAATTGGAAGAAACTCTACGTGCACTTCCAAATAACAAAGCCCCAGGAAAATCCCAGATTAGCTATGAAATGCTAAAGAAATTGAGTCAAGAAGGAAAAGAGTACCTGCGAAAGATATTAAATACCTTCTTAAGATGGGAAGTTACACCTGTATGTTGGAAACAAAGCCACATATACCCAATAGCTAAATCAAAACTATGGGGGTGTGAATTAACAAATACAAGACCAATCGTATTACTGGAAGTTATCAAAAAGTGCTTCATTAAAATTCTAACCACCAGAATAGGAAACATTTGCAAGATTAACAATATTCTTAGGGGCCCTAACTATGCAGGATTGTCAGGAGAGAGCACAGCAAAACCTATTCAAATTCTCAACAACATCTGTGAAGATGCAAGAGAAAATAAAAAAAAGCTGTGGATACTCTTTCAAGACACAGGCTAAGCATATGATACCATTAGCCTGGAAATTCTAATCAAGGCAATAGAAAGGATTAAGGCACCCAAAGATTTTATCAAGATCATGATGAGCCTGTTCCAAAATAGAGAGTTTAAAGTAATATTTGAAAATGACCTCACAAAACCAATAAGGGCAGGAGATAGAATAGATCAAGGAGAAACCATCTCAACACTAATATGGAGAATTTTCTATGACCCTTTGCTATGCAAAATCCAAGAAGACATAGAACAGAGATACAAAATGGAAGTCTTATGAAATTCTGATCTAACTAATATCACCACTAAGAAGCTAGAATCAAGACATGCAGCCATAGCTTTCATGGATGATATCACATGGATAGCAAGGTCCAAAGAAGATATGGAAAAGATTCTAGAAACAGCAAGAATCTTTTACAAAGCAAATAACTCTCAGATTAATAGTAACAAGTCAGTTTTGATTACCATCAATAATCCCAACCACTATCTAGAAGAAGTTCATGCAGGAATCAACAAAGAAGTAGTTAGAGAGTTAAACAGAAGAGAGCAAGCAAGATTTCTGGGAATATGGACAGGTAATCAAAAACTGCAATCGAATTCAAAGAAAGAGTCTTAAAAGAAATCAATACTGTTACAAGAGTTTTCAAAAACAAGAAATTGACTGATAAGCAAGTCCTTTATATACTAAATAGAGTATTGATTCTGAGAATAGAATTTAGAATGCAGTATAGCATATTGTCCTGAAAAATATGTAATAACCTAACAGCTGCATATCATAAGCTCTTTAAGAACAAAGTAGCCTTATGTAGATCTATTTCCAATAATGTGATTCATCATCCAAAGATATATAATCTTAAAAGCATATGGATGCTCCAAAAATAAAGCCAAATAACTGGACTTGTAATAGAATAAACGATCAGGGTCCAGCAGGGCTTACAACAATTATCAGGTTGAAACAAATACAGATTAAGCACTAGAAACTCCACAATCTCCTTCCCTAAATCACCTCGATAATAAAAAAAATTTCACATTACAAGTTCTAAAGTTAACTAAAGACTTGGAACTAACTTTTCAGAGCTGGAAGTGGAATAATATTTTTGAGTAGACCAAAGGCAATAGTCCAATTCAAGAACACCTAACAGTAGAAGAATATAGAAAGGCAATACCATCTTTGCAAAATAACAAGTTAATATATATAGACCAACTGTTAAATCAAAACTCTACAAAGTTCAGAAAGTGGAGAATAATTCAACTTATCTAACATATTAACAAAGGTTTTATCCCAGGATGGTATGATATCCTACAAAGAACTATAGCTAAAAAAAGTATAGAAGACCTTACAATACTTTGGAAAAAGGGATGGGAAGAAAAGTAGCTACCAAAATGCACTAAACCTGAACCTGATAGAGATAAACGAAAGAAAACCTGGATAGTTACCCAGAATGTGAATCAACAAATAATATTAGAAAAATTGATTCAGAAGAATAGTTAAGGTACTGTGATAATTCAATATTTCAACCATCAAGAAACAGAAGATGGTCTAGAAACAGATCTTATCAAATGTGCAAAATGCTCACTAAACAATAGAAATGGAAAGGAATATAATATAGAAACAGAATCAGATTTGGTCTATACTATACCATTCTTAAACTATCAAAAAAATACTAGAAAAGTACAATCACTAAAAGTTCCTTGTTCCCTACTGGAACTAGATAGTATAATAATCATGAGTATAGTTCCAGAAACCCAAGATCTGACAAATGACCAAATTGAAAAAATGGAACAAGTATTAATAGGAAATTAGGAACAAGAAATACTTAGAAACAATGTTAAGCAAGGAGTATATCAAGATTGCCTACTTGAAATTCTCCAGTGTAATCAAGGATCACAGGAGAAACTGACCTTCTACTCCGATAGATCCTTAATCGATTATGGAAACGAGAATGCAAAAATGGATGCAGCATGGATACAAACAAAATGAGCTGGAAAAAAAAGTAAATTTCAAACAGGAGTCAAAAACTGGCCCTCATCCACAAGGGCAGAACTGGTAGTACTAATTACAATAGCTTTAGTAGCTCTGATAGACAGTACTGTCGAGATCTTTACAGATAGTTAAGTTTGCATCTCTAAATAGAAAAAGCTAGAAAAAAAAGATCCTAAAATGACACACAAAAAATGGCTAAAAGAAAAGAATTGATTATTATAGATAAGAATGCTAGATCTTATAAAGAAAAGCATATCCAACTAACTTTGATTAAGATTAAAGCCCACTCTAATGATCCATGGAATGAAGAAGCAGACCGACTGATCAAAGAGGCATTAAATCTACCAGCAATAGAATGGAAGAGTTTCAAATCAAGCAAAATATCCACAGAATTATGTGACAAGAAGAAGTGATAGATAGTCCAATAT
The DNA here is from genome assembly GCA_910592055.1 of Acaulospora colombiana. Lineage (NCBI taxonomy): Eukaryota > Fungi > Glomeromycota > Glomeromycetes > Diversisporales > Acaulosporaceae > Acaulospora > Acaulospora colombiana. The sequence continues at coordinate 1,106 of CAJVPT010005598.1, read as the reverse complement.
GACAGTTCATCAAACAAATCATTAAAAAATAAATGGCTCTATCATGGACACAGCAACACAGAATAGAGACAAATGGCAGCATCAAGTTCATAAGTATCAAATCTACTCATGGGATCTGGCATGGGATAGGTTAAAAGATGGAAATACATGGAATACCTCCTTCAAAAGCTCACAGAGAAGAAATTTCCTAGTTAAATTGACCAATGATGAACTACCTACCTTAAGTAAGCTAGTAATAAGAAGACCAGACCTATATAAGCAAGCAAGATGTATAGCATGTAATCAGCATCAAGAAACAATAAAACACTTATTAGAATGTTCTGGTCACAAGATTGAGATCCTAGCGATATGGCAAAAAGGATTTGAGACTTTTCTTAAAGAATTCGACAAGTTGTATCAAGAATGTAAGAGAGAAGCAAATGAAAAAATGGTACAACTAGTAATTAACAATAGAAAAGAAAAAGGCAAATTAGATAAATAGGCCTCCAAACTAATATAATCAGCCTCGCAAACCGGTTTAAGTACTCTCAACTTTTGCACAGGATTAGTAGAAAGTGACACAATCAAAGAAGCTATTAATCTAAACTGTTATGGAAAGAAGTTGGGAACAATAGCAAAAAAATAGATTCTAAAAGTACAAAAGAAGATTTGCAATCAGATTCAAAAACAAGTCTGGAACGTAAGATGTAAAAAGATTATAGAATGGAAACAAGAACAAAGAATTGATAAAAGAGCAAAATATAAGAAGGCTCATAAAGTAAGAAGGCAGGACCCGCAAGACAATCCTAGTTATAAAAGCATAAGGCAAAAAAAAGAAGTGAAAGAGAGAGAAAACAAAAACCTGGTAGAAATTATAAAAAATGAAATTAAATATGGGATGAAGTGATTGGGATTTTGACCCTTGTTAGAACATAGTGCAGTGATCTGCAGTAGTGACCTGTGGGCGATGATATTAGAAGTTGAAAAGATTTCCACCTAAACTACTAACAGAGAGATAAATTACTTCCGAAGTTGTACTTAAAGTCCTAGATAAATAGATTTTGACGAGTGAGTTAGTTAGAGATTTAGCTTTAGCGACACATATATAATGTATAGCTTACAATTGT
>CAJVPT010005597.1:0-12000 GCA_910592055.1 Acaulospora colombiana | reverse complement strand
TATTAAGCTATGTTATTTTGAACAGAACTCAAGTATCCTTCGAAAATAATAGTTACATGTGATAAGCTAGGATTATAAAATATTCTAGAGTACTTTATGCTAAGTTTGCTAATAGCAAAATCAACTATTAATATTCTAGAAGTGTTCTGGAAGATCTTTACTTTCAGATGACCAAAAGGATTATGATATGTTGATCTGAGGTACTGGAATCATTCTGGGTACTAGGGAAATCATATAGCGAAATTTTATAGCTCAACAATAGGTTTTATTGTATAATATATATGTTTATTACTATATATATTTTTGTATTCACAAATAATCTATAGATATCTATTGTCTGACTACGATATAAAACTGAGGTCATTTAAGTTTTGACCAGTTTTAGTACTAAGGAAATCTTCAATAAACCTGTCACCTAAAATATGTAAAGATCCAAAGACAAGCAAAAAAAAAATGCTAATCAGCTTATGCCTCTTAATTAATATAAGAAAGAGATCTATTTCTTGTCAAAAATACATTCTATGGGAGATAAGAGAGACTTTGGTTACTTATACTTGTTAAAATGTAATGGGACAGAACAATAATTAATAGGAGATCTCTATAGTCACAAAACTAACAGATATCAAAGAGGACAGCTATTGTAGAAGCTAGTAATTAATATTAACACTATATTGGGAACCATGGAAATGAACTAGAAATTTGGAAGAAGTAATTCAGAAAGTAACAACTGAGAAAAACCCCTATAGACTGACTTGCAAAAATAATTAAAAATGAGATAATGAAAGGCTATATGTTACCAAATTATGTAATATTATTGAATTACCTGGATAGCAAGAACATGACCAGAGATTTGTACCATCTAAATTTCAACTAGCCTGTGAAGAAACCAAACATGGTAAGGATAATTATGATACTTATGATTATCAAACAATAAAATAAATCACACTAAAGAATATAGAACACAAGTCTCTTGAAGATTAATAATAAAAAGTCCATACCAGATCTTTGGAATTCTATAGTTCTGGGCAGAGTAGAACAACTGATAAAAATGGTATCACTATATGATAAAATTGGCAGATTTGACTAGGATAGATAATTTAATCAAGGTTATATAAATTGCTCATGTAATTTAATACTACTAAAACCTCAATAAAGTTTTGTCCTGTTAGTTGGACTAGTTAAAAAAAAATAATAATCTTAGTAATTTTCATAGAAGATTATACAGTATACATATAATTAATAAAAAGAAAAATAAAATAAAATAAAGAACAACATGATAAAGACAAGCATAATAAAACACAATGTTAAATAAACATGTCTATAATATCTCTTGTTACTTATTAATGGCAAACATAAGTATTATTATGAATTTATTAGTATTTGTCTATATGCTATTAGTAATTCAGATCTTGTATTATCTTGGAGCTTCGAATCAACAGTTAGGTCATGTGATCTAAAATATAATGTGTTCTAGCAAATTATTAATATTTCGTGATCAGTAATCTAAGTCCTTGATTATCTTGAAATTCTATTTGATAATTTTTTTTTTAAATGCAGCAAAGCCATACTTTATTGATTTACTTGATATAATAAAATAAAAAAAACTTCTTAATTTCTATATCTGATCTATTTCTCAAATAAAGTGATACAATAGGATGAGAATCCACCTTGTAGCTATTGCTATTCTATTAAAAACCAGGGAAACTAGTATAAGGGTCACCAGTGCTAATATAGAATTTCAATTCCTCAGATAGAGGGGGTTGAAAAAAATTGTGTTCGAATCTATGTCTACTATAGACCATCTGGTTTGTTTTACTATTGTGTTCGATACCCTACTCTACTATCTCTATTTGAAGAAGAAAAATAAAGATAAAACTATACAAATTTAAACAGATGTGAAAACTTTGCATTACAAAAAAGATATCGGAAGGAGGAGAAAAAAAGGTTTGGTTATAGGTGACTTGGAAATATGCTACTACTACCATATTGATACCATAGGCTGGTTACTCTTTGAGGGCTTTATCAGTTCAAGGTGAAATGCCTGTTCCTTTACTGCTTTTAGTACCTCTATATTATAAATCTTGTCTATCAGTTCTTTATCTTTTTTTTCCATACCCTATTCAGTATGGGATCTTCTACTAATGTTCTTCTAGATAATGATAAGTCAGGAGTTTCGAAGGGCTCTAGAACATAGGAGAAGATGAATAGGTACTGGGATAGTTAGAGACCCATTATCCAACAATCTGTCCTTCTTTACCATTGTGATAATTCTAGCCTTGAAAAGAGAATCTTGATACTTTTGGCATATGTCTTATTGAACTTGAAAAATATCATACTGTTTTCCCCAAAGTACTACCATCTGTAGAGATTGAACTATTATCTAATGTCCTAGTATAGTATATTCTTCAGTCGCTAGGATCATTCGACTGCATGTTTGTATTGACAATTAGGTGCAAATGATCCTGGGATCTTCCTGATCTTCCAAAATCCATGCTGATAAAGAATAGGCATGGCACTTTTAAGGTATCATTCTTATTCTATATTCCTTTGAGCCTTGTCTTTATTCTTCTTTCTTAATAGAGAAGAAAAGAGTATATGTTCTTCTTTTTTACTTAGTCAAAAATGTAAGAGTTAACAGTGTTCTTATCTATCTGTACTATAGCAGAAATAACTTATGCTAAACCTTAGGTTCTTATGGATCTGAAAAAATATATTAGAACATATGAAGTAATCAATAAAAGCTTGTTTACATCTTTTACTAATATAAAATTTCTATTTAATCATGGTGTGAGAAACTGTGTACTACTCAAAATTCAGAATCAAACTGAGGTGGACAAAATTCCTTAAAAAAACTCAGAAATGACCACTATTAGAGCTACCAAAGAGAGTGAAAGAGGAGTCTCTTATCACAAACAATATTTGTACTGTTTCTCTACAATATAAAATAACTATACATTAGTTCTTCTTTTTTTTAAAAGTTTCATGCTATTAATAAGTAGGGTGTTGCTTGACTTTTTGGTCACAGCAGTAAGTTTTTGTTTGAAGAGAAGTAATAAACAAGAGGAAAAGGATGTAGTGATGACTCTTGAAGTTTCCTTCAAGTTGGTTTAAAGAAAGTGATAAGACTGTATTATCAAAGAAGTATAAAACTTCTTGCAAAAGTCTTTTTTGTGTATGGTCAGAGGATCAGTGAAAAGAGTTTTGAATTCTATTTGACAATATCTTTTGTTTTTAATAAAAGATATTTATTTCTTCAAAATATTATAGTTTCCTAGATTATTTTAGTAATTGTTATATAATTTTTAGATATAAATCATGCTTTTATTAAGTGACTTAGGTAAACTGTTACAAATTGTTAATGAAGTTGTATAAGAGTTAGTATAATATAAAATAAGTTTTGCTATTTAGAAATGTGATCTTTTTAATATATCAGTTGAAATAATAGAATATATATTTTTTTATTAAGGTTTGTTGATACTATTTTTAGTTACAAGTTATAACTTGTTCAATTAATTTTTTGCAATAATCTCTATAATAGGTCTTAATTTTCTATCACTTTTTTAAGAATATTCTTGTATCAAGAAGAGACAAGTTATCTATATTTATTAAAGAGAATCTGAATCATTTTTCAATATTCAAGTATTATTGTAATAGTGTTTATAAGTTAACTTAAAAATATAATTTTGTATTTATATAAAGATAAAATAACTTTTTTATATTTTTTGTTATTTTATAGGATGCTAGTATACCTTTATAATAGTTGGATATATTCTTCTATTTCTAGCTTTAAAATGTAATTTGTAGTTTTTTTGACAAGAACTATTACAAAATTCTATTATTTGTTTTTTTTTTTTTTATAATATTTAAGTACTTTTCTTAATAAAAATAAATACTCTATTTTAAACATTGTCTTAATAAACTGTAGGTCAATAGCGCAGTAGTAGCGCTCTCAGGTTGTCAAATACTGTTTCTGAGTTTAATACCACTGTGAAGCAGTATCACTTAAGCCTAGGTGGTATAGGAAGATTCCATTTGGCTTATGATAATAATCATCACCACTTAAGGCCAAGATCCCATCTGATCACGAGATAATCAAAGATTATAAGATGCCTCAATCGGTTTTAGTGCTGAAGCCATCTCGCTATACATGGCAAGTTTCACAAGCTTCTGCAGATAGGTTGAATATCTGCTAGACATAAAAACTGGGTACTAACAGAGCTCTGGCATGTTAGTTTGAGGAGAGTCTCTATCAATTGAAATCTATTTAAGACTCCACGTAATCTTCCCATAGGCAGGCTATAATAAGTCATATAAAAAGGGTTTTCAGTGGGACGAGATGACATTGAAGACTCCACATGGGTATTCCATAGGTATACTGTAATAGGTATTGTAAAAAGAATACCAAGCGGGATAAAATAAAAGAAAGGGGTTCTATACTTTGACTCAATGGCGAAAGCTGGGAAGGGGTATAAACATAAAAATAGGTAGTTGGGCTTCCTTTGGCAACAAGCCATGTAGGTATTAATAGTGGTTATAATAGTCAATTGGCTGTAACAGTCACATGTCACAAAAACGGGTTTATCACTTAATATATAAGACCATAAGAAAAATGTGGACGTAAGTTGGATAGAGTATAGAATATAGCACTATGTAATTGATTTCATGGTCAATGGTGGTTTTACACTAATAAATAGGCTTCGTTTAATCCTTAAAAAAAAAAAAAATTGTCTTAACAGATAATAAAAAGCCAAAAATCTTCATTATCTATAAAAAAACAAACTTTATTTATTTATGTAACTAAATCAGCTTCTCAACTCCAAGTATTAATTCTTCAATATTACTTGTCATCTTAACTAATCTCAATCATCAAATCTTTTAACTCAGATCAAAACTTTGATATAAAAATTATTTAAATCGAATTTGAAACTAAAAAACAAAATTTATGAATCTTCTTTACTTTACTCAATATTTTAGCTAAAATTCTTCCTCACAATAATTTTATAATTTTCAATAAATTTATGATATATCAGTTATTATTCTATTTATAAAAGAATAATAGAAAACTTGTAGTTTGTTATTTGTCAAAAATATTATAAATTATAAACTCTATTACCCTTGAAATTAAATTTTTATTGTTACTAATACTAATTTTAATACTTTTTTTTTTCCAAAAAAAAAAAACCCCTATATTTTCTCCAAATACACTCATTTTACAAGAAAATTTCAAACTAATTATAAACTCAATCAATCAAGAATCTAATAACACATTATATAGTACTTCAATCTTTTCAAAAAAAAATTATTGTAATACCAATTTCAAAATTAGTAATCTTGATACAAATAGTGTCCTAGAAAATATCAAGTAAATGTAATCATCTCAATTAGTGTATAATACTTCTATAGAAATAGAAGTTGATTCTATCAATAAAATTTTAATCCAAATTCTAAGTTGATAAAATTAAAGCCTTTACAATAGAAAATAATATCAATGTTAATGAACTGTCTAACAATAAATTAGAAATAACTAAAATAATTAATATAATTAATATTATATCAAGAAATCTAAAAGCTTTTGTTGAAATATTCTTGCAAATAAGAGATCTTCCTACAATTCCACTTTCAATTTCCATAATAATTATTTTTAACAAATTAACTTTTCATGACAAATTTTTCTTTTCTTCATTTGTCAAAACTAAAAAAATCAAGAGAAAACTTCAAAAAAAATATAAAGTTTTGAAAAAAGAATTTTATTTTAACTATATAAATAAATACAATATAGAATATATTATTATAATTATCAAGAAAAAAATCCAAAAAATTATTAACAAATCTATCTTTGTAACATTTCTTTATTCCAATATTTGTTTCTTCTTCAACATTGACAAGTAGCTGAAATTTTTGAATATAATCTTAACTACTTTATAATCCTTCATAGGAAAGAATCCACTTCAAAGATTTAATAAAAAATATAGAAAATCTCTTTAAAAACAAGCTTTCACAACTTATAGACAATCCTGATAACATTCCTTCCAAAATAAGGATAAAACTTCTGCACATATTTTTTATTTTATTATTCAATTTCATAAAAGAAATGGCAAGGGCTTTTAAAAGTTTCTATAATTTTAAACTTTTTCCAAGTAGCTTTTTCAAAAAACTTTCTGGATTACTTGATAGTTTAAACAACCTTTTTTAAAATCTAAAACAAGAATTTTCAATAAGAGAAAGATTTAAACTCTAAATTCTAAAGAATTTAGTTGGCTCACTTTGTAAATAGTTCTATGTTCCAAATAAATTATCCAAATTATATTTTTATCTTTTTGCATCTAAATATAATCTTTTAAATTTATATCAATTTATGTCAAATAACTTGGCAATCTTTTTTCCTAGTTCTAACAAATCAAAAACTATTAGATCTACTATTACTAAACTTAAAAAATACAACTTTACTATAAAATTTTTATCTAATAACTACTTAATTCAAAAGTTTTTCCTTCTTATTTTATATTATTACAATGAACATATAGGTATAGAACTTTTTATTGAAAATTAAGCAATAATCAACATATTACTTCAATAATTATTACCTTTGTACTAATTCAAGCTTTCATTGAGTTCAGAGTAGATTAGCCTTTCTCTTAAATAAACTAATTAACCTTTAATACTAATTGATTTAACTATAATTGAATAAATACTACAGACCTACGGGTCCATAGTACAGTGGTTAGAACTCCATAGGTCAGATCACAAGATCTAGTTTCAATTCCATCCAAAAACACAACAGATCGAGGAATTGAATCCGCCCATTGGCATAACAGTAAAACTAACTGATATTTCTAAATATAGCATCTGATCTATATCTAGATTGTGATCAGGTTGTGATCTGAATTGGATAGGATCATCATTGACACAACTGCATTACCAGAAATGGTAGCAAGAAGAGTAGATCCCCAAACTGGTAGCATGCCTTTCAGGACCAAAACAAGAAAACAACTCGTCTGGGAACACAAATGGGTTATACAAAACTCGTGCGCAAGAAAAAGACTCTTCTAATCTAAGCCAGTCCCGGTCCTCATGCATGTATCTGTGCTGGGTTTCACAGACTTGACTATCGGGAGGCCTTGGTGGAATAAGAAATCCGCGGACCACTCTGAAAGATCAAAAACCGGGATCCAGGATACTGAATTCGATGGCCTGATAACTAGAATACTCTTAATAAAAAATTGTTCTAGGAATAATTAAGATGGAATTGTGCAGGCTTCCAGTTTGTGGTTGGGCTGGTAGTGGTGATATATAGCATTAGTTAAATATATATATAGCTATTCATATAGATATGATTTATTATAATATACAGTATATGTAAAACTACTCATTTGTAATAACATAATAGTTTTGATTAATAAAATTACAAATTAAGCCTGTAGTTCACTGGCTATTAACATTTGAGCTCCTAATGACAACCAAAATTACAACAACAACAACCAATATGAAAGATCACACAGACTATTTTTTCAGAATCAAAACATGGATGGAAGAACTATCTATAATAGACAAACTAAATGAAAGATGCCCTAATATATATTTGAACAACAAGTGTAAAATCTGTAAACAGGATAGAGAAACAAACTATCATACCTTCCAATGTGATACGATACAAACAAAACTCCAGTAAGATTACCTACAGGCCCTAATAGAAGAAAGTACAGCAAGAGCTGAAAGCAAATAGGCAGAACCAATTCAAAGCAAATGGAAAAGAACATCAATAACCCAGGTGTACAATGAAAATATCCAAGCATGACATCAAGTGGAATGGAAGAACATCGTTAGGGGAGTCATAACATATGGCATGATCCAAGTAGTAGAATCTATAACCAAAGACAGAAGTAGAGCACTAGATGCAATTAGAGAAGCAACACGCAAATTCTGGCAAGCCAAGCAAGAAGTATAGAAATGGAGATGTGACATTATAATCAGTTGGAAAAAAAGCCAAAACATAGAAAAAAAACTTAAGCATAGGAAGGGACTGGCCAATTGAAACACAGCCAACAATCAAATAATACTACAAAGTCCAGACTCACCAATCACATAAGCCATCAAATCCTTCAAATCAGATCCAGAACCTAAACAAGTTCAAATAGATCTAAACAAATACCTCAAGGACAGGTTTGAGCAACTATACATAGAACTCACAAACATCATAACAGAGAACACCCTTAATAACAGTTACTTCCTTTTCTTTTTCTTTTCAATCAATATTAGTGCTAGTGGAGTCTTGATACACTAGTGCCCACCAAGGTGGACTGCAGCAAGTCACAGGGTTTCTAGTAATAGAATATTGAATCATAGTGTTTTTTTCCTTTCGTAAATGTATAGACTCGCAATTAAATTTGTATATATAAGCCTATATTAATGAATAAATAAAAACTCAATGGCAGGACTTCATCAGATAAAAAAAAAAAAAGAATAAACACTAAATGCCAATAAAGAAATATTAATTAAGAAAATTCTCATTTTAACAAAAGTATTAAAAAATTAAAAAAACATATTATACTGTAATCCAATTTCTAGAGAATGGATAATTTCATACTTATCAAAGTTCTCAAGTCTTGATATTATCATCAAAATCCTAAAGAAATATAATTTTTTTTTTTTTTTTAGCATACTCACACCTACTTTATTTGATTTCTTTTGTATTACAGATATTTGAATTTACAAAGTTATTTTGTTAACTACTTTTCTCTGTGTCTATTTATAAAATCTGACAAAAAAGTCAATTGTACCTTGGTACCCTTGTGGCTTGTTGCTTCCTATTGGGGAGAGCTAACATGTCTAGGTTCTATCAGCATGTCTTGTTGAAAATTGAAAAAATGTCATAAGTGCCTGTTATAATTAAAATTAAGAGATGGGCTGATATTCCTTGACTAGTGTCTTTTGGTTCTTGATAGTTTCTGTTCTTTTTCTTCTTGTTTGTACTATTGCATTTTACCTGTCAGTTGATGTCTTGGAATGCTTCTCATTTGTGGAAGTGAAGGCATCTGTCACTTCAGATACTATATATGATGATCTGAATACTGTTTGTGATGCCCCTTAAAGTCGAATCTAGTCTGTCTACTTTTGTGAATTGTGTGATTAGTGCAATCAGGCTTTTGGTGATTTCCCCTCTGATGATTATGTGCCATAAGTTTGGCCTATTGAGGATGTTCTCGATTTCTTGCTTCATGTTGTAGTTGGCATTGTCCTCCTTTCTGGCTGCTATTTCTCTGTAAATAGTATTAATAATTACTTGTCTGATGTTCAGTTGATGGCTGGAGCAAATGAAAGGATGGAGGTTGTCTTCATTGTTTATGCAGCGAAAGTATTTAGGGGTCTTGTAAATGGTGGGTAGCAGTTGTGCAGCTTGTCCATGGTAGAAAGTTCTTGATTCCAGAGTTTAATTGCGAAGGTGCATATTTTGTGATTAACCATGTCAGTGTTATCACTGGAGACCTTCGAGGGATGTAGTTGTTTGAAGGTGGTCTTCCAATTGATTTCGTTTTTAAACTGTGCATGCATTTGTTTGTTTCGGGTGAGCTTGATCTACTCGTATATATGTTTGGCTTGGTTGATGGCTTTGAGTGTCTTCCTAAGGTTTTGGGTTATTTTATAACCATTGGAGTTGAAGTTGTTGAGATTTAGATTGATGTTGTGTGTCATTATGGTGCCCTCTAATGGAGGTTGTGATGTTTTGCTGGCTTTTTTCACTATCTGATCGGCCTCAATTAGAAGGGGGTCGTTGTCTACTTTTTTGCTGTGTGTCCATTTGACTAAGATAAAATTGTTATTTATCAGGTTGACTAAGTTGGATAGGATTCTTGTTTCTCTAGCCATTTTAATTTGTTTGTTTTGTAGAAGTTTGTAATTTGTGATAAGATTGACTGAGTCAGTGTGCAGAGATATGTATATCTTTCTGCTGCAGAGACCTGCGGCGATTGTTACAGTGGCAAATTCGCATTTGTCGACAGTTAACTGCTCCTTGAGAGTGATTCCTATTTTGATGGTCTCATTTATTGTAGTTTTTAGGACTATCCTGGCTCCTCGTTGGTTTGCATTCAGGTCTGACTTATAGGCACCATCTGTGTATATAGTGATATGGTGATGTTGTTTGAGTTGATTTGCGATATCCCTGAGTTTCTGTCTGATATTGTTTGTGAATATGAACAGCTTGTTTAGCAGAGTCAAAGGATTGGGTGCTCCTGTTATTTCAACACACTCTATGGTGCTGTTGGGTTCATTGTGCCATCTTTGAATGCTGGAAAGGGATATTTGTAATCGCAGTTTGGCCTCTCCTCTCTGTGAGCTTGTGGACTTGATTGTTTTAATGACTGGTACTCTTGCTATGTTTATTGTACTTGTTTTAATGCAGCAGAACTGTTCTCTCCCATCTTTGGAGTTTGTAAGTTGGCAGCCGAAGCAGCTCATTATGGGTGACTCTTATATAGTATTACAGTGCCTGAGCTTGATCTTGTTGTCGTTATTGCTTAGGTGCTTCCCTAGGATTATTCTATTCTGAAATTGATATGTGTATCAGCTGGTCTCCTCTGTTTTGTCAGTGTGTACTTTAATTTGGGCTAAGGGGTTGAGGAGGTTCTTCTATTTCGATGTGCTGATGAAGTCATTGATAGGATCTTTGAGCACTTTGTACCAGTTTGGTTCTTTTCTCTTGTTGGTCTTGTTGTGTAGTGCCCTATTTGATACCATTCTATTGCTTTGGTTATATATGTGTCAGTTATTTGTTCCATCCATTGTATGTTGTATTTCCGAGAAATATAATATTAACTTAATCCTTCTAATAATAAATAATAAATATCTTATCACAAATCTATCTATCCTTGGAAAACACTTCTTCTTCTACAATATTTCTGAAAACTTTATTATAGTAATAGAGCTATTCAATCTGAAATAGCTCTACCATTAAACTTATATTAATAATTATATAACAAGTCAATTTCAAATTACTCATTCAATAATGAAAGTTCAAATATCATAGCATTGTTTTTTTTTAAACTGTAACTGATATTAAATATGAATACTTTTATTAAGAATTAACTTAATATCTTGGATAATGAAATTCTTGACATGACTTTAATTATCTCATACAATCTATATATATTTCTATATACATGTAAATTAATGATAATCTATTGCAATTTATTCTAGATGAACCTGCTATCACTCTATAAGTAGAGCAAACCTAGCTAGAGGCTGAATAGTCAAATATATAGTTATCGACAGTGAAACAGGTTAATTTAATAGTGAGCTTTTATAAATTTTTGTATTATATTCATTAAACTAGGCCATATAGTATATATCCAATGAGATTTAATTTTACTCTTCAATACTTCCAGATATTATTCACTTAGATTTCAAAAAGGGATACTTTACCTTCTTTATCACCATCTGTGATATCAAATCAGTCCCATTTTGACTGATTTTCATTTAAGCATAACACCATATTGTAATGTCTTGAGTTATAAGGGTAAAGTTCTAAAAATTACCAGGACAGGTAGTCTTTGAAACATTTATAATAGGCTAGACCAGAAGCCTTTTTTCATATAATTCTTCTGGTAGTATAACCATAGATCTCAACTTCTGATTGATGAAAGGCCAGAAGTCCTATTTTTATACAACCTAACCTAATTAAAGCTTGTTTTAGATTATTGGATATAACTTTTACAGAATAACTGGTAAACCTAATCGGAAGAGTAATTTTTGTTTTTGGTTCTTAAGTGATATTAAACTACAAATCTTGTGATTATGACCTAGGAGCACTACTACTATGTTATTGATTCATAGATACAAATATTACAACATTATATAATAATAAAAATTATAATAAATTTATTGATTAGATCCTTAGAAATTTCCTTTTTAGGCAATACACTCAAGGAAAGAGACAACATATACAACTCAAGACATATACTCTCACAACACCAACATACAAGAGACATCTTAGCACAGAACAAC
>CAJVPT010005596.1:0-12001 GCA_910592055.1 Acaulospora colombiana | reverse complement strand
TACTAATATTTTGGTTATGTAGTCTTTTGCTTTGGCAACATTACAAATTGTTTGGTGGATTGTTTTAATAGTGAAATTGAAAAAGGCACCTTTGATGAATAACTTGAGCTATTGTATAGTATCTAAATTTATGTCATTATTTAGTGTAGTTAGTACTTGAATCTTCCTTTTTTTGTGTATATACTTGAGTATCACTTCTTAGATCATTATTATGGCTTGATATTTGATTTCTATTTTTTGTATTGATATAAGAAGGAATCATAGTTGTCTTCTACTTGATTGCAATTACAGTATTTATTATCTTTGTATAATAATGATTTCCTACCATATAATTTGGTTTTTAGTATGAAGTTCATTATTCCAAAGGTTTAATGAGAGCTTTTGAATTTACTAATCTTTGAATAAGGTATTTGAATTGCTAATTTGAGATAGATATAGGTGATTATATGTTTTTTTTCAATGGATATGTTTGTATTATCTAGTAAAATCTGTAAGTGTTTTGTTAAGTAAGTGATATTGTACAATGTATTTTGCCTGAGTGATCTTTTTACAGATAGTTTTTGCTGGTATGTAATCTAAATGTTGTTCCATTGCTTTGTTATATATGTTTATGAGTTTTGAATGGGTTGAATATTGAAGGCATTAATGTCCAGATGCATTTCTTGTGAACCTGATCCCATATAGGCCAGTTGATCTATCTGTTTATTGTGTTTAATGCCTAAGTGGACTTAAACTATTGCAGTTGCAATTTGAGATGTCTTGCAATACAGATATACCTTATGGTCTGAAGCATATGATAGTTTTTTTGTTTTCTAATAAGATATAAAGCTAAGACTTTTAAAGTCTATTGGATATAGCTGATCACTGTTTGGCTATTTATAAAGATGTCAGCTATTGAATTTTCTGGTAAGGTTAATATTGCAGTTGTTATGGCTATAATTTCTGCTCTTGAAGATGAGGATATATATGGATTTGACATATTCTTTATTGTTTTAAGTGATAATAATCCAATCTAGTACTATATATAGTTTTTTGTTCCATTTGCTATTAGAGCCATCTGTATAAATTTCGAAGTGTAAATGTATAGCTATCCTTTTAGATATTGTAATAAGATCAGAGATTCTATCTTGACTATCGGTGATGTGTGTTGTAATCTGTAAGAATATTATTTATGGGAAAAGTTTACCATTGAAGGCTATTAGTAAACTTGCTAAGTTGTATGCATTTGATTCAATACAAAGTGTATTGATTTGGTAATACTCTTGATCTATATTGAAAGTTTTTATTTGAAGAAAGTGATAAAAGGTGGATATGCAACTTGCCATAACTAGAACTCTGATATCTTTCTGTGCCTTTGTATTGAATAAGTAGTTCTGGTTACTATCCCCTTTATTTAAAAAACCTTTGTTTTATTTGAAGAGTAATGATTTATTATTTGTTATATAGTGATCGTATGTGTAGATAATACTGCTATCCAAATTATTTTTTTTCTTGTGAATGGCTAGTGTGTTCCTTGTATATGTTGCTGTCCAGTGCAATTGATAAGTATAGTACTCTATTAAGTTGGTATTTTGAAGGAAGGGGCTTATGTTATTGCTTTATAAGTACAATGTTTTAATTGTAGAATTATTCATTCTCTATTGGAGATTAGTGAAACTTTCTGAAGTACATTCTGGGGATTGCTTGTTTCTATATTTAATGACTTGTAGTCAATGAAGTGTGTGAATTTTACTGGCATTTAGTATTTCTCTTATGAATAAGAGATTATATCTATACCTGTTGCAAGCAATGTATAGCTAGGTCTCTTGTAATATTTTTTTAAAATAGTTTATTTACTTATTCCAGTCAGATAGTAAAACTAAAAAGCAAAAGACTGTAAGTCACTATTATTCTTTAAAATTGATATATTTCTTAAACATTGTATAATGATATTATAATAAATAAGGATCCTTATTACTCTGTGAGACCTTATCACTATTGTAAAATAACAAGGCTATTGAAGAATCTAACTTTTGAGCAATTAAAGATACTAATTAGAAAAATTCATTTAAATAAGTACAACTGCTAAAAGATATCAATAGTTATATAACATGACTGAAAAGTCATAAAAACCTGTAATCTATTATAAGTAATGGTTAGGACATAGATAGATATAAATTAAATGCTGAAAGAAAGGAAGTGATGAGCAAGACACTGGATTTGAGTAGGTGATAAGTAATTCAGATAGTCATAAGAAATAATCAAATATTCCAGAAGAATTGGTTCCTAATAAGAAGAGGTCACTAGTAGAAGTCTTTTGGAGGATATGAGACACTTTTATTTTTCTTTATTCTTTTTTTCTTAATGTATACACATTTGTGCATTTTTTGATATTCCCTTTTCTTTTATTTTTTTTTTCAATTATAGTTTCTTGAAATCAATTCTTTGGAGGCTATTAAGTAGCAGAAACCTTCTGGAAATGATGGGTAAATTAGGAGGATATTTACCCAAACTTAGCCTGAAGTGAAATATTGTTATCAAAGTCACATTTAGAAGCTTAAGCTCATTTGAGAATTGAAAGCTGTTGGCTAGTGAGTCAGTATGTGATTTAGTTTAACTATGGTATAATTGTCCAATGTATTTCTATCAAATTTCTTAAAGATAAATAAACACAACACACTATGCTGACATGACCAAGGGTTTTTAAAAAAAAAAGAGTATTAAGTTTTTTTAAAATTTTTTCGAAATCATAGTTACTATAATCACGTGATTCAGACAAATCAAAATCAAATGGAAATAGTAGTAGGGGTTTCTTTTATGTTAATAAATATAACAAAATACGGTATTTGTCGCACAATACAACATTTTTGACCGTAAGTCATGAAAGAATCGCTAATATAGATTGACCTTAAAATTAATGCGTATGATTAATTATTTCGTTAGTATACAAGTTTAAATTTAATTTAAACAATAAAACATACGTGATTAAATGGTAAACATAATTTATTTAATACAAATAAAATATATAGTTTCTTGCTAAAGCTCCATATGTATACTAATTCCGAACACATTTTATAAATTTGCATGAAGAGAACTGTAATTTTCTTTGCAATACTTAGTATAAAGTTCGCGTACATTCCTTCAATATGTGAAATAAATTTAACTAATAGTAAATTAAAGAAACTAATCGCAAACAGTTTACGTACATACAGTGTGAAACTGTAGCCTTAGAAATTTTAAAATAAATTTATTTTTCCTATAACGTGTAGAATTCACACCGATTGCAATTGTTTTTTTATTTATATAGGGTAGAAAGAAAGAAAGAAATAAAATAAAATAAAAATGATATTCTTAATACTGTATATATATTTTGAATATAGGATTATTTAATTTATTCACATATTTGTTATCTAATATATTTATAATAAACTAATAACAAGTAAAAATTGCATTTTAACTTTGGTGTCCACAATTATTATTGTATATTAGACCGTGTTATTATCACAAAATGTTAAAAGAGTATCTTGTATTAGATTGCTGTCATAGTTTCCACTAATAAAGAAGCGTATAAAATAGAGGTAAGTATTAAATTGCTAAAATGATGATATAGCAAAGGATCTTACCAAGTAGGATAATTCGCAGAATTATCCGTACTATAAAAATGATTACTTTTAGTAAACTCATGTTGATGGATACGATAAGCAAAAATGAATTCGTACATCAGATCATTGTTATTATCGGCAGATAATGACTGCAGTTCACTAATAATTGAAAGGTTAATTAATGAAAACGTTAAAGTTTGTCGATAGCTAGATTTGATTGTTTCGAGTGAAATACCCTATTATAAAAAGTATACGGTACAGTACACACAGAAAGTATTGCATAATATCAAGTTTATACACTTTTCGTGTTACTGTACATCTCTACCGTAAAATATATCGCCGGAATAAAAAGTTTGGAAATTACTTATGTATGTTTTTCTATTAATTCGGGTATTCTCGTGATTTGGAAATTTCTTAAACCATAAAATCCATTTGCACCAAAATAATATCCTCTCATTTATTCCCGATAATGAATTTTTTACTAAAAATAATTATTAAAGAAAAAGAAAAGAATAATCTTACCAAGTATTAAAATCATGTAAATTTTCAGTAATATCAAAGAAATTTTTTTAGTAAAAAATATTAATTAGATGCTTGTTGCATAGAATTAATTAAACCATACATTAAATCACTGCCATTGTTTTCGGTATGTGACGATTGCAATCCACTATGAAGCAATTAGTTAGAAGAAAATAAATTAAAACTTGCGAAGATGAAAGGATGAAATAAATGACACTATCCTACCATATAGAATAATCCTGCAAATTCTCTGTACTGTAAAAGCGATATTTTAGTGAATTAGTTTCAATGAGATTCATGCCATTAATTTAAATAGAATCGTACATCAAATTACTGCTATTTTCGGGCGATTCACTACGGTAACATGTGAAGAGTTAACCAAAAATTTTTTATGACATTACGATAGTAAAATAAAGATCAACTACCACATAAATAAATACTGGAAACTTTCAATATTTTCAGAGCGAACAGTTTTAGCCGACTCTCTAAAATAATAATAGTAGTAAATAAGGTAATCATTAATATAATAACATAATATAAATAAAGTAAAGGAATAATTTACATTAATTGATTTTGCAATCGTTGTTTAAGTGTTTGATTTTCATTTAATAGTAAATTTAAAAGATCTTTCAAATATATGATTTCAGATCGGAGATGGGCATTTTCGTCCTCCATTGATTTTTCCTTGTCTTTTTTATTTTGTTGATATCTTCTATTTCTTAAACGGCGTTTTTCCTTATTATCCAACATAAGCGTCTACGAATTTAATTGCCGTTTACCACTAGCTTTTATAAAGCAGAAAGAGGGGACATTTACGTTATAATGAGTAAACTTTTATAAGATACTGTACTGAAATTTTAATATCTTAATTTAGCAATATGATACGTGTCTTAAGACTATAGATTGTACAATATAATAAATGCTTTTTTATTTCGATAATAAAAATTTTATGAGATAGTCTTAAGATTATACATGCATTATTTACAACAATTTGAACGTCTGGCTAGTGATTGAACTTTGCATTCATTATATTGAAAAAAGTTTAATAATAATAATAATAATAATAATAATAATAATGCTTGTGTACTTTAATGCGGTTTATGGTGTCTTTTAGTTCTAATTCGCCAAATACGCGGAAATTGACTACAATTGGTATTGGTTATTCATAATTTCGAAATTCTAGTTTTTATCCGTCAATTCAAATTTGGCTGCTACAGATACCTCATATTTCCTGAATTTATAAAAGAAAATTATATAACATACTTTATAATGAGGTCTGATTACCTATAGAATACAGTTTAATTTCGAATATATTTATTATTAAGAATATTGTAATTTCATTGCGTGGAATTCACATTGCGAAAAACAGTTTTATATTGTGTTGTTTGTATTAACCGAACCGTGGTAGGAATACCTCTCCCTAGATTTTGAGCGATTACTTTTGGACAGTTTCAATTGGTGTACGACCATATTATATTGAGATATCGTAAATCGCAGTAAAAATTATCTCGATTGGACACTTGTTTTTTAGTTTCGCATATTCTCTACCTTCTCTTCCTTTTTGCACCCATGCTACCCCATCTTCATTTTTTTATTTCCATTATAAATAGTAGAAATGCGACTCGCATGTATTTGTGAATTCATACTATTCACGAGCGTTTTTCGATAATTCATGATCAAGGTCTTATCAATTAAAAATATGGCAAGCACTGTTGGAAGCTACCACTTTTATAAGTGCTTGAAAAAAAAATCTAATAATAAAATTTAAGTCATCTCTCAAAAAAAAAAAAAATAATAAAAAAAAAATAAGTCTTAAGACCCATCATAAATTTTGAATTTTATTGTTATAGTGTTACTTTCGCGTTTTCTATCTTAAGACCAAAATTGCCAAGTACGTATAGACATGCCCAAATATGGTTAAAGGATATTTGCATAAAGTTTTATATGCTGCTTATCGGTCTTAAGACAACATTACATGATGATACGGATTTCATCGAATCACAATATTTTAATTTTAATGCAAATACGTACACAATTTCTGATACGCCGCATGCATGCAATAGCATCAACTAAATTATCCCAATTACAAAGAGACACATCATAACCCACACGAGTATCAAAAATAATTGAAATAAAGAGATGAATCTAAGGAACACAAGACATAAAGTACGCAGAAATAAATAAAGTTAACAAGGAAATATCATGCTAGACAACCTAAACCAGGATAACTCACAAATGGAGGGTCACATTGATTCGGCCGCGACAGCTAAAAAGGCGCTCTTGTCGGTCGACAAATTAAAGGCGTTTTAAATGCGAAATTGATATTTTATTTCACTAATTATTTACCATATACTAGAAAAGGGCATTTATTGCTTCATCGTGTAATATATTGCTTTATTAGCAGCAAGAGAATAGATAATATTTTGCTCGTCTCATTAATAATATTCACATAACTTTGCACAGCAATATGTACACGAAAAACAGCGAACGATATCGCGAACACGAATACATATACAGATCAAAGACGAATATGATTATTTTGTATATCCAATTAAAGGATCTATATGACTAACACAATTTATCAAGTATTTTATTATATCCTTTGAAATATATTATATTAATTTTCTGGTATCTTCTAATTCTTACCATTTTTCCTTGTTGTCTAACATCTAGTGTCTATAAATTACATTGTACTGTATATGACCGCTAGCTTTTATAATGTATAATGAGGGGAAATATACGGTATTAATAAATAAACTTTATTTAAATACTGCACTTAAATTTTAAGTTTCTGATTTATAGCATTTGACTATAAATTGCAATATAATAAACTATTTATTTCGATTAAAAAAAATTTTTTTGCAATTTTCATAATACTATGATATAATAATTCGAACACTAAGCATTAATACAAAAGTTGATATATGAAATAAAACATTCTTTATTAATAATTACATACGTTAAAATTAATTAAGATTAACCTCGGAATACAGTGCTATATTTTATATTAACATATGATTCCAATGATGAGAAAATTCATGTTTCTGAATTTACCAAAAAAATAAAAAAAAAATAAAAAATGATAGAACTTTGAGATCCGTTTACTGTCATTGAAAGAGAAAAACTATCCTATGTTTTTGTTAACAAACATCAGCTTATTTAATAAAATAAAATTCACACGCAATTATCTCCTAAAATAAATTTCAAGAAGGAATGACAAGCGGCAAGTATGCAAAATAGAATACGGTTTAATTCCAAATGTGTATTAATTAATGATTTTGCAATCGTCATTAGATCCTTTTTTAAATAATGTGACCCAAATATATTCATGGCGTAAAAAAAGAAAAATTTGGTTTCAAGTTTGGAATTCCTCGCTCTCGTTATATGGGCAATTATTCTTGAAGGAGACCAAAATACTAAATATGATTTTTTCGGCCCCCAGTTTTAAATAATGTGCATACGTATAATTCAAATTTTAGTACCATAATTATAGGGTTCGAAAATCCCTGTCCGCCTTTGAAAATATTATCATAAACCAAAAATTAGAATGTCATAAAAAACTGTCTTTAAACTCACCATAGATTTTTTTTTTATACTGTGGAGTTACACCTCGCTTTTTTCATCTTAAGAATTTGATAAAGGGGCCTCACCAAACACCACATGCGTAGTACGTAGCCTGAGGTCACATAGGTCACATAATTATCCGATATACGTACCTGGTCTTAAGATCGCACCGTGATACATGGAACAAAATAATTTGATTCGAATACTATTATAGTGTTATTCTTCATGCATCTCACGTATAATACAGTATATCTAAAATGCGTGTCATTTGTCTATTCTTTAGTTTACCGAAGAAAAACTTAATTAATTATAACCATAAGCTTTTCCTTTTACCCATTTTTCATTATTTCACTAGCACTGCATTTGCAAATCTCACAAAAATGGTTGTCTTTATTGCGGAATATTCAGTAAAAAAAAGTTGTTTATTTTTCTTGCCTTGTCAATAAAAGGTTAGAAAGTCTGACTAAAAAGTTATTTGATTGATATCTTAAACAAAGGACCAATAAGCTATAGCATCATTAGATCATTCAAAAAAATTCCAATCTGGTGTAAATATTTATTGTGTAGTGATTTAGATTATAACAATATAGTTAAAAGGATGCTTCAATTAGGATAAATCAGGATATTTATCAACAGTTGTGGCATTATCTTCAATAAATACGTTTTTATGCGTGTATATTAATACAATCAATAATTTACTTTATATCAATGATTAAAGAAAAAAAAAATTTTTTTTCGTAATTCATATAAAGGAAATCAGTTAGCCATATAATTACTCAGTTAAAATTGTTTATGCTATTGGGACAAATTCTACCAAGCACAGTTACAATTTGATGCGAAAATTATAATTTACTCCTCATTCTTGTAGACACAAAGTTTTTTTTCCTCAAAAATTTATGAATTTGACTTAGATAAACTAAAATCTCCACGACAATAGAATACAAATTTCACTCATTGTTCCCTTCATGACGTGCGTGTATTATTTTCAATAATATTTCCTGATTTTTTAATTTATCATACGATGCACTGCATTTATTGTTATTTTACGCATTTAGTCGATCCGGATGACAGTCTTAAGATAATGTATCGTGTACATCGGACAAATCGGTATAAAGCCTACGATTATCATATTTATTTATTTATAATATTGTCTTAAGATCAAGTAAATAGCAGTGAACGCACGCAATTAACCTCATGATAGTGTCTTAAGACGACTCTTTTTCTGTGACCATTGTAGTGATCAGAGAAAGGTGAATATGCCTCTACAATTTAATCAGGATTTTTGTATTTAATTGAATTATTGGAAAAAAAACAAAAGCTATTTTCGAATCCTTTACAACGAAAATGATCCGACAAAGTTCACATAATAAGAGGTTTATTAATAAACGTTGTAATCAAGAAAATAAATTTTATCTTAAGCGAGATATCTTCCTCCTTCAACAAGAATTTGGCGAACTCTTTCTAGAGATTCTTTCTCTTGAAAAGGAAAATTGTGACCTTCGGTATCAAATTGGAATGACTCAAGATGCACCAAGCCTCTCCTCACTTTCTAAATTTTCAAAATAATCCAAATTCCTTAACATAATTGGTAAATTCAGATTTCAACCAAATTCCTTCCTTTCAATATCAGACCACTCAAAGCGCTTATTCGTATATTTAAATAAGTAGATCAGAATAGTAAAGACAATATATGAAATATGTTCGTCACTATAAAATTTGTGAAATTTATTGATCAGTTTTATTTCACTTGGTTCGCCCTTACCAATTATAATCTTTTATTATTATTTTTTCCTAACCATGAGTTACAACTAGTTTCTGTACAATGTGCTCGGAATAATTACGATCTTAAAACATTATTATTTAGGAACTTTATTTAAAATATTATCGAAAATTTTCAACTTATCTTACCAACGAAATAGCAAGTTATTGATATGTATTAACATCTTATTAAGAAAATTTTATGTATGTAGGTGAAAAAACGTTTCATCCCTGATGATATAATATTAAGACGCACATTTGGGTGAAATAAATTACTATATTATGCATCTTATTTGATATTATACTGTGTTTTAGCTCAAAATAATAAAATCAGTTGTTCGAAAATCAAAGGTGAACGAAATTGCCTATTCGATTTCTCAAATTACTGTGTCAGATGATTTTCTTCACGCATTGTGCGAAGAGATTGTATTATGAAGACAAATTCTTTAACTGTGATAAAGGACTCTTTTTTCTGGGCTATTCCTATACGTACACTATTTTATTTATGGCTAATTCTTTTACTCTAGAGCATCTGCCAAAAATGTTCGCAATATTATCCTAGATGGTAGTAATTTACATTTGTTCGCACTTTTCTTTATTACACTCGTATATTTAGCGTGTTTACATTATTATTTTTTTTTTCTGGTCACGTACATATTATTAACACGTACTGTTTAGATACAGAATAACAAACACAAACAGATGTAAACATGCTCGGTTGCGACAATTTTTCACACATTTAATTTTATGAAATTTTATTCTTTCTTGACCTTAAATCACAGGTTCATTAAAAAAAATACAACAGAACCAATCCAACACTCTATTGTATCACCAATCTCGCATGCTTCCTGATCATTTGTTATGCTTGTGCTATAAATTTTTGACACTTTTTTTCGCATGTGTTTTTTTGTTTTGATTTGCATCTCCCAAAAAATTTAGTCTGTCTTTACACTGAGTAAAGTGATAATATTAAAGTATAAGAAAAAAAAAATTTTTTTTTAAAAAAAAACATTGTATAAAATAAGTTTATTATAGATATTGTATGATATGTGTGATAAAAAAAAACGGTGTGTGGATATGGTCAATTCGCGATAAATGAAACAACGAATTTTGATGATCGAAACATAAATTAAAAATTATCAAAATTTTCCGAATCCGGTTTACTCAAAGAAATATCGCATCTTAAATGTTTATTTTATTGCACAATAAAATCCATATACAGTGAAAGTATCATTAATTTTAATTGATTAGCATTTAAGTTATCTTTTATATAATGCCATGATCTTTTTCCATTGAGCCATTCTTCAGCATCTTCCCAGTCAAATGTTCTATATAAGGAATATTACAGTATAAGTCGAAAAATGCTTTTAATTGTTACAATCGGTGTGAGATGTCTGGCAGTTTAAGAAAACCAAAAGTAAATCCCTCTTCTGAGGAAGTTTAGATCTTAATTGGATCCATTTATTCTTTATCTTCCGTATCCTCCTCACTTTCCTAACCTCTCTCAAGAGTGCTCTTTATTTTCTAAAGTATTTTCGGATTTCACCCTTTTCTTTCTCCAGCATTTCCACTTTATAATTTCTTCATTTTTTTCAAACTTTACAGTCATTCGCTCCCACATCCATGTATATTGAAATGATAGGCTCTTTCCATAATTAAGAAGAGAGCGAATTCTTTTTCCTATTCCCTCATATAATTGTGATCCATCATGGGTCTGGTGCAGTTTCAAGATTTACATTAATTACTTTGGATCGTCTTTCCAATATACTGTATGTAATGCAAATCATTGTTTCTTTTGTCAGAACTTCTGTAAATTCTCTCATTCGCGAAGCATATGTTTTTATATCCCACGTAAGAACAATAGTCGATCGACTATAGCTGTAAAATCTTTTTGAGCAGAGTCGATCCCTTTCTTGTATATTTATTTATTCACCAACGATCACCCAGAAAGTTGAATTCCATGCTCTCGTTGAAATGAATACATATCATCTAATGCTGTTTCGAGGTTAGTGTCTTGAATGACTTTAATAGCTTTCTTTTTTTCTCCAGTTTCATTTTTATTGTTAAACATGCCTTTTTTTCAGTGTGGTTACCGCGAAAAGGGGAAAACCTCAATACGCTCTATTTTAAAAGTCTTCACATTGCCAGAGAGAATATCTTTTACATTTATTTCACATTCGTTTGGAGAATCTCCATCTGTTACGAGAATTTAAAGAATACCCGAATATCCAAAAAGCATTTTGACCATTAATAAAGAACCATAAAGACGTAATACATAACAGTACTTTCCATTTTTCATTTGACTTGATTCTTCATTATATAGAGCCATTAATGGAATCTCTTCTCTTTTAGGTAATGGTTCTTTAAGATTTGCGGTTAATCCCTCGCCATTTAAGCAACTATGATTGGATTCCAATAAATAATTTTCAGTAGAATGCCGAATAATTGACTTTGAGCTAATGCGAAAAGGCGAGCTTTCTGGTCAAAAAGGCAGTGCTTTCGCCAGCACGAGATCAATGTTCTCTTGGAAATTTGAGACTCATTATTTACATGCTATACTATTTGAGAGAAAAAGTTCA
>CAJVPT010005595.1:0-12001 GCA_910592055.1 Acaulospora colombiana | reverse complement strand
TGATAAGATACCTCCCTGATAATCAAATATGTTTTTCCATCTTCAACTTTGAAAAGTGACTTGTATGCTTTTTGTCAAAGCCAGTGTTATAGCTGCCAGGTTTTCTTTTGTCAACTTGTAAGAGTTAATAGGATTGCTTAGGATATTATCTGGCTCTTAATATTTGATTTGGCTTTGTTTCAGTCTGATTATAGTAGCAATACCTGAGGCCTTGTTATTGTTAAACTAATAGAAAAATGTAGGTATATGACTTTTTAGCTATATCTCCCAGATACTTTTGAGGCCATATATTCTTTTGTTGTAAATACAATTGTTTGGAATCATTCCATAGACTAGGGCCTTGTTCTTGAATACTTTCCTAAATATGGCTATGAGATTATTACATGTTTTTTCACTCAGATGCATATGTTGTGTTCTGTATTCTATTCTTGAAATCAGAATTCTATTGATAACATATCGGATATGTTTTTTTGTCAACTTTTTCTTGGTTATAGCCTGGACTACTGTCCTGATTTCTGATTTTATAAGATTGATAGTGTCCTAATTTTTTTGTCTCGGTCCTAGTCAAATATCAAAAAATCTAGCCGGATCCTTCTTGTTGATTTCATGAACCATAGTATTTTTTGTTTCAGCTGAAACAGTCCCAGAGACTTATGGGTTTTGATTAATAGTAAGGAAAATTGACTTCTCTACATTGATCTGAGAGTCATTTGCTATATAGAACTTTTTTACTTTTTCCAGTATCTTTTTCAGGTCTTCCTTGAATTTGGCAATTCAGGTCGTGTCATCCATGTATGCAATTACTGCCTGCCTTAAGAAGAGTTTCATCTTCTCTTTAGGTTTACTAAAGTTAGAAGACCATTCTTCTTTTATAGAATAATCCAGGTTGCTGTTGTTTTGGATCTTGCATAAAAGTGAATCATGGAAGATTCTCCATAATAATGAAGAGATCGTTTCTTCTTGATCTATTCCATCCCTTGCCACTATTGAATTAAATAGTTTATTAGAAAGAATGATACTATAGCTTCTATCTTTGAAAAGGTCTATTATGAGCTTCTTAATAGTTGTCAAAATTCAAATCTGATCTATGGTCTTTTCAAGC
This sequence comes from Acaulospora colombiana, assembly GCA_910592055.1. Taxonomy (NCBI): domain Eukaryota; kingdom Fungi; phylum Glomeromycota; class Glomeromycetes; order Diversisporales; family Acaulosporaceae; genus Acaulospora; species Acaulospora colombiana. The sequence continues at coordinate 10,899 of CAJVPT010005595.1, read as the reverse complement.
ATGTGCAGGAATATTGTATCATATGCCTTTGCAGTATCTTGAAATAGGATTTATAGTTCCTTTTTCTTTTCTCTAACCTCTTTACAAATGTTGTTCAGCAGATGAATAGGCTCTACTGTACTTTCTCCCTATAGTTTGACAAAGTTTGATTCTTTTAAGATTTTATATTGCTTGTAAATAGCTAATAGTCAGTTGTTAAGGATCTTGGTAAAGTATTTTCGAGCTGTTTCTAAGAGGACGATGAATCTTATATTGTTCAAATCACATTTTCAAGGCTTGGGTTTGGAAATGGAATAGATATTACTACTTTTCCATTTCTTAGGTATTTGACCTGTACTTAAAACTTTATTAAAAAGAAGACATAAAGTTTTTTTTCCTTTGATCCCTAAATGTTTGAGCATTTTATAATTGATATGTGAGAGGGCAGCAGTCTTGTTGTTTGGAAGAGATTACAAAATAGCTTCAAGCTCTTCTACTTTGATTTTTTCTGTTAAAGGTAAATATCATATTGGATTAATTCATTCTTTAAGTTAATATTCTTTTTTTCAGGAGAGATCTAGATTCTCAAAGTTAATATTTCTCTTTTTAACAGCTCTTTTGTAATATTCTTCAACCTTGCTTCTAATGGTTTAAGGGTTAGTAACAATATATTCTTTCCCTTCCTGATTTGTGGTTAGTACCTAATCTAATGTAATTCTTAGTTTTTTACAGTTTAAGACTAAGTCTAGCATTCGCTTTTGATTGGATCTAAGATTATCACATCTGTTATCCAGAGTCTCTTTGATTCAATTTCTGATAAGTAGACTTTCTTTTTTCTTGTATATTATTCTGAGGGTATATTTTATTTTAATGATTTTTCTCAATTGCTCTGGAATCTCTTCTTGTGACTGGGAAGATGCTAGTTCTTTGTCAAGGGATTTATAAGTGCCTTGTGGATTCTGAATGGCCTTTTTTATATTTTCTATGTCTTCTGTGGTCTTCATATCCCAGTTAACTTGGATTTTCTTTAGAAGAAAGTAGATCTTATTGGCTTCTCTATAGGCTTTGAAATCCTTTTTTGGGATTACTGATCCCATCTTAACTTCTTTTTTTCTACTAGGAGTAGAGCAGACTCTTTTCTTCTTGACGCACTTGTATGCACCTTTAATGATTGTAGTTTCAAGTTCTTGAAAGCTATTCTCAGTTTTATGCCAGGAAACCTATGCATCAATTTCTAGAAGCTTGTGTTCTATCCAGAGTTTGAATTTCTCCTATTGTTCCACAGTGAAGTTGTTTAGATCTGGTATTTTTTTATCTTTTGTTCTATCTTGTTCTTGTATCTGATTTTTAAGCAGATTGTTTGTTGTCATTCTTGTTAATAACAGAGTATGGTCACTACTCAGTAGTATCTTCACTGGAATATTTTTGAAATCATATATGTTGTTTAGGCTAATTTTTGATGGTATCCAGATATAGTCAATTCTACTGTATACTGAGTTATTTGTTTATATGAAGGTGGTATTTCCTTTTTCTTTTCAAGAGTTTTGAATATCTATATAATTTCAGTCTTCTAGGAAGTTGAAGAGATTTATTTTGACTTTTTTATATCTTGGAGTTGTTTTGTCTATAGGTAGTAATTGATCTATTATTGGGTTGACAACTATATTAAAGTTATCCATGATTATGACTTTGAAGTGGTTTTTTTGCTTATTTAGTACCTTGTTTTGAAGTAGCTATTGTAGCCATCTACTTTCAGCTTTTTCAAATGATAAATATACTTGATAGATATAGAGTTTGCTTCTTGTTGATAGGAAGTTGGCTTCTATTATATATCCTTCTATTCTTTCAATTAATTCTAGCTTTTTTTCAATATTTTTTCTAATAAGAAACCCTACCCCAGACTCTCTAAGTTTTTCATTATTACAGCTGTAAAAGAATTTATGTATTTGCTGTAGGTTAAAAGTGAAGTCTACTATTTCTTTTATTAGTTTAGTTTCACAGATCCCTAGGATATTTATTTCAAGATCTTGTATGAGTCTAAATAGTCTTTGTTGCTCAAGACTAAATATTAATACCTCTAACATTATATGTTCCAATAGTAATAGTATTGTCTAGTATAGAGTTGTCAATAGTATAGTTCTTATACAGTATTTGTTCTTTATCTAGTTTATTAATAACATTCTTTTTAATTATACTAATGAACTCGTCAAGTGATATAGTATGTGTTGTGCTGGGAAGGGTTGTATTAGTTTCTATTATTGTTTCTATGGTTGCTCCTTTCTTCCAGGATGAGCTTGATTTCTCTTGTGAATCAAACTTTCTCCTGGTATATCTTGATTGGACTAGTGCTTTTTAGGAATGATTATTCTATTGCTTTTCTCTTACCCTGTTCTGATTACCTGTTTTCTCCTCAATTATATTAATTCTAGTATTTAATTACTTAAGATTATTTAGGATCTGGCACAGAGGATCTTGATCACTTTTACTTTCTAAATAAGGGTTTTGTAACCTATTATGCAAACTTCTTCTTCTGTTACAATAATTAATTGGCTCTCTGTTACTACCAGTAGTGAAGTGACTAGGCATATCTAATGTTTCAGCCATGTATTTGCTACATTGAAAATTGCATCTTCATCCTTTTGCCTTTTTTCCCAGGTCTGTCTTTTTTTTAAAGTTGCTTTCAGTTTTTGAGTCATCCTTAGATATTATATACTAGTTTGCTCTGTTGTTGCTTTTGATATCAGTTTGGTTCAGTTGTCTTAAGTGCAGTTCGATATATGTTGTTTCAGAATGAGCTTTCTTTTTTTTATAATTGTTGCTCTCTATTTTGGTCACTTCTTTGTTATGCACTATATCCTTCTGAAAGTGCTCTTTAGTACTCCAGTTGAATTTGTGATCATGTATAGATAGATGTCATCTCAGGATCTTGTACAAATCTTCTGCTGCTATAAAACAGACTACTGCATATTCTCTTCTTTTCAAAGTGAAAGGGTTTCTTGATATGTAATATGCTTTGATCCCTGCATGCTGTGTTGCCCTTGCTATAAGACTTGTGAAGATATTATATATACCATATAGTTGTAAGGATTGGCTGTTACAGTTTTTGAGAATGGTATTAACTTCATGGTTGTCTGGTTCATATTGAGTGAAAATTGTCCTAAAGATATCTACTTTGATATAAATGAACCATCTATCCTCCAAGTCTTGCTGGTTTGGAATAAGTTGTGCTTTGATTCTCCTTTGAAAGCAAGAGTGGTTATAAATATGGATACTCAAGACCTTTCTATATTTTTGTAAGGCAATCTTGATTTCTTGATGGATATGACTATGGTCAAAATCTATCAATGTGGCAACCACTGTCTTGTTTTCTTCTTCTACTATCTCTTGTTTAACGAATTTCTTTTCTGATAGTGAGTATAAAGTTTCCCATTTCTCTACTTGTATAGGAATCAAGGTAAAGTTTTCTTCTTCTTTCTTGTTAATCTTTTCTATACATTGTAAGGCATTTTCTATTTTCTCAAAGATAAAAGTTGTCCAGGCATTATTATTGAGGAAGTCTTTTTTGAATGGTAGCATATCTTTAGATAGACTCAAGGCACCTTGGAAATAGACTAATCATTCTTTTTCTGTATTTTCTAATATTCTGGAGGTAAGGATTTCAACCTTGAATTCTCCCTTCTTAGTGATATGAAATGGATTTAAACTGGATGGCTTGGATCTATTTTATGTATTGTAGAAGATTTGTTCTGTTATGTTTTTCCTTTTAACTCTTTTCTGAATGTTTACCATTTCAAGTTCTTTCTCTAACGCTTTCTCCATGTTTTTATCACCCATTTCAACTTTGATGTTATTCAGAATTTTAATCTTGATTATTGGTTGAACTTTTATATCCTCATTTGAAGTGGTGTTCTCATCTGAAGTTGAGTTTTCTAATATAGAGTTTATAAACCCACCCTTGGTCTAAAAAATTTCTGGAGTATAGAGGGGGAGATCATTTGTGAAAGTATCTTGCTCCAAAATACATCTGACTTTTTCTTCTAAGAAGAGTGCCATAAGGTCTTCTTCTTTTCCTGGACCTTGTATCCATAAGTATAGGATATGTGTTTTAAGGATCTTTGCTTTAATGAAAACAGTTGAATCTACATTTAAAATTTTTGCAAGAATACTATTAAGTATTAAGTATTCTGTTGATCCTAGTGTCTGATTGGACTTGTCTTGTGTAGTGAGAATATTGAAGATGAATTGTGTAGCCCATGTTTCTTTTCTTTGATCATGTTTTTTAGCTATTCTGACTATTGTATTGAAGATATGTAGCTCTCTCTTCTTAGTCATTTGCATAATTTTCTATTTCTTTATTATATTGGTTATATGTAAAGGAAGATAAAATACTGTTTTGTTATTTTTTTTATTTTTAATTTGTTTATTTGTTTATATTTAGCAAGGTATATGGAGTTGATTGTTTGTTGTCTTGTTTGATGTCTTGTTTACTTGGATGAGTCATTAATCTTTTCTGTTTAGTTCTGTTTATTTATTGGATTTGATGTTGATCTTTTTTGTTATAAAAAATAAGTTGTTTATATGTAGACACTTGATAAACCTTGCTATGTTGTTTTGGTATTGAATTATTTAACGTATATGTGTTCGCATAATTTGTTTTGATGTTTAGACAGATGTGTATAGAATTAGAATACTCTATTGTATAGTTCTTGGGAGTCTTTGAAGTCCTTCAGGACTTTATAAGCTTTGAGTTTTTTCTGATTTATCAGTAAGAACTATTGTTTATAAAGTTCCTTCTAGTGTCTAAAAAGGTGTAAACTGACACTGGCCTAGTTAGAAGCTTGGAAAGTTGATATTTGGCTCTCCTAAGCTTACTGTGAATCAGCTTGCAGATGTATTTTTCTTCTCTTATAAAGTAAAGCTAGTATAATGCTATATTCTCAAAACTTCTTTTAATTTATAAAGTGATATCTTGAGGAAATGGTTGGATGTTTTAGTTTGTTGTTAAGTCTTGGATCTTTGAGAAATAAGGTGTTTTTATGCTGACTTCTCTTTTTTAAGATAATTATCAAAAAAAGAAATTTTTAAGGAAAAAAGGGATCAGTAAAAAGGGTTTTTAGGTTAATTTTCAGTTATAAAGATTTTGATTTTGATTATAAAAATATAAATTATATTAATTTTTAATTAAAATATATAAAATTTTAAATATAAAACTTTATCAAAAATCTTTTACAAAATAATTTTTATTAATAATATACTTACATATATATAGTTTTTTTTTTTTTTTTTAATTTGCAATTATATTAAAATGATTAGTTTTTATTAAGAAATTAAAATAAAATCTATAATAAGTTATAAACTTTTTACAAAATAACTAACTTGTCTTTATATATAAATAATTTAAGTTAAATTTTAAGAACAATATTATATTTTTTTTATAAATTAGTTATAATCTTTATCTATACAAATTATTGTTAATAGTTTATTACTGTTAATTAATTTGAAAATCAATAATTGCTAAGTTAAAAAAAAAAAACAATTCAAAACTTATCAAAAAAGTTCAAAAATAAAAACAATATTCTCTTAAAAAAGATATGTTTGATTGAAATTATTTTTTTGCTTTATTTAAACTTTAAAAAAAATCTTTTTTTATCACTTATAATATTGAACAAGTCAATTTAACTAGTTCTTTATTTAAATAATTACTAAATTGAGATATCTTAAAAAAAATATTTATATTTTAGTTTTTATTTATTATAGCACTATTTTTATTTGAGAAACTTAAAATTAAAATGTAAATCTGCAATTCATATTATCTATCACTTGATTATTTGATATTATAAATATCTTTATTAATAGACTTGAACTTCTAGAGGTAAATATTTTTAGAATATTTTTTTCAATTATTAATGATATCATCAGAACATATAAGTATATTCAATAGAAGCTTATTTATATTTTAATAACCAATGTATTTCATATTAGTCAATTATCTTTAATAAGAATTTGTATTATTCAAATTTAAGATCAAACTGAGATAGATAAAATTCTTCAGAGAATTGTGAAAGTAAAAGCTTAAGAGAATTAAAACAGTTTAAAAGAAAAAAAATAAACCTTTTAACTATAACAAATTTTTATAAATATTTTGCTTTAAAAATTAAAAAGACTTTCAAATATTTTATAGTCAGTTTTTTTTTCTTTGAAAACTTTTTTGTCATTAGTATCAAGATATTACTTGATTTTTTTTAATTACTAGAAGTCAAGTTTTTGAATAAAGAGAATTATAAACAAAAAGAAAAGAATAAAAATAATACTTAAAATTACATTTCAAGTTGTTTTAAAAAAAGTATTAAGACTTTATTAATAAGGAAGTATAAAAACTTCTTGCAAACATTTTTTTGTATATAATCAAAAAATTAGTAGAAATAGTTTTTTTTTTTTATTTATTATTTTATTATATATATATATAGTATATTTGCTTATAAAAATTTTAAATAATTAATATATTTTATATAAATTTGAATTTTATTATTTTAAATTATAAATTTGCTTAAGCTATTAATAGTATATATATTTAAATAATTTTACTTATAATTAATTATAATAATTTTATTTTTTATTTTTTATTTTTTATTCTCTGTTAGGCTAATTATGTGTGCTTTATTAAACATTAGTATACTATACATGTAAAATGAATTGCTAAAGCTAAATCTCTAATAAGCTTACTTATCTTGATTATTATCACTCTAAGTGCAACTTTGGAAGTAATTTATTACTCCATTAGTAGTTCAAGTGAAAACCCTTCCAACTATTAATTTCATTACCTGCAGATCACTACTATAGATCCTCCTTATAAGTTCTGACAGAAGTTAAAACCTTAACCATCTTATTTTATACTTTACTTCTTCTAGGAAGGTTTGTTTCAAATCTTCATCTTCAAGTTTTTCTTTTTCCTATACAGATCTTTTTATAGTTATGGTCTTGTTGTTCTGGTTTAATGGACTGGCTGATCTTCTTATTTTGTCTTCTTTATGGATCCCTTGTATTTATTTCCACTTGATCATTCTTGAACATTTTTTATTTCAGATCTTCTTTCAGAATTGATTGCAAACCTTCTTTTGCATTTTCACTATCCATTTTCAGGCTTCTTTACCTATTCTTTTCTGGCAATATTTTAAATTTGACATTTTCAATATTTAATTACTTCATATTAGTCCCATGTAAAAGTTTAATATGTTCTGGCCTGTTTTTGCAGTCTCTTCTATAAGTCTGGCTATATATTTGCCTAATTCTTCTAATTCTACTCTGTCTTTAATTAAAAGCCTTATTTCTTTCTCTTCCATCTTTTTCTTCTCTTATGTAGAAGTTTTCGAAATTTTTTTAAAATGCCTTCAGTTCTTTTGTTTCAAATTTCCTGCCATGGGCTTTATATGCTAGATATTTTAGTAGATATTCTATTGTTTTTACTTGCTGTTTGCATACTATATACTCTATTTGTTTATATAGATCTGGTCTTTTTATGATCAATTTGGGAAGCGTTGATAACTCTTTATGGATTAATTTGATAAAGAAGCTTCTTTCTTAAGAATCTTTAAAGGAGATGTTCCAAGTATATCTATTCTTCTTCTTTTTCCATACCAAATCTCATATATAGTTATATTGATTTCGAATCTGTTGATTTCATTTATTCGAAATCCTATTTTATTTGGTCTATTGATAAGCTGTAACTTTGTTATTTATATTTTTAATAAATTGTCTTATGGGATTATCTAAAGTCATTTTATGCTATTTGATTTTAGTAATAATTTTAAATAAAATAAGATTCTTTCATTCGATCACAAGAAGTATTAAAGCTTTCTTTACTGGAGTATCTGCTTCTTCATTATATGGGTCATTAGAGTGTACTTTGACTTTGATCAGATTCAGATCCAATTCTTTTTTTTAACAATATCCAATATTCTTGCCTACAGGAACCAGTTCTTTTTCTTTAACCATCTTTTGTGAGTTCTCCTAGAATCCTCTTTCTTTATTATTTTCTATTTGGCAATACAGGCTTGGTTGTCTATAAAAATCTTAATCTTATTGTTTATTGAAACAACTAGTAATATTGTAACTATTGCTACTAGCTCGGCTTTAATGGATAATGGCCAGTTATCTACTTCCATTTGGAACTTATTTTCTTTACCCTCTCTTCCTACTTATATCCATACTGCTCCCATCTTCATTTATTTATATTCATGGTTAATAAGAGATCCATTAGAATAAAAAACCAATATTTCTTTGAACTGTTGATTATGTTAGAGTATTTCAATTAAATGATCTTGATATGTTCCTTCTTTTATATTATCTCTAATAATCTGCTCTTCCCAATGCTCTATATCTATTTGACTTATTCTACTATTTATATTGAATTTGTAATCATCTTGAATTGTTTTTTCCATTGTTCTGCTAAAACTATTTTGAAACTTGAAATATTTAACTGCTGGGTTCTTCTCATAGATTTTCTTGTATTTAGATAGGAGACTTCATATGTTCTATTTCTTTTTGTCTCTATTATGCATTGATTCTTCACATTTTTACCTTCTGTATATCCTAAACATTTTGTCAGGCTGGTTTCCTGAATATATGGGAACTCAGTACACTTGAAGTATTCTATTTGTACTACTTGCTTAATGTCTTCTGATCTTAGTTTTTTCTATATTATTTTTTGGTACCTATTTCTTGTTACTACCTAGAGTATTTGTCTTTTATCATGATCTGAATTTATTTTTATAATTATTGGATTTCATTTTGATCAATCTTCTTTCTAGAATTTTGTAAGCTATCCTGGTTCTTTTTCTTGTATATTTCTTTCTATCACCAGATAACACACTGGAATGGACCCTTTACTGATCTTCTGGATTAGTTGAATCATTTGTCATTTTTTAAGTTCTTTAGTTTCGCAGATAATTAGCTAATCCATATACATTAGCTTATTGTTTCTAAATGATGGTATGGTTTTCGTATATTCATCTGGTGTCAGGTACTCTTTGATTAAACAGTTATCTTTGTCTCATTCGAAAATATCTTGCCATTTCTAGCTTTGAAACCTTATTCCTATACGTATCTTTGGCCAACTTCATTACTGGAAGTGCAAAGTTATCTCTACCTAGCATATGATCTAATGATTCATAGGTAAGCAAATTGCATAGTTCCTAGTATTTAACTTGTACTTGCTTGATTCTAATAATTGCTGTAAGTTCTGCTAATTTTGGATCATTTGGTCTATTATATAGTCCTGTTATTTGGTTTTTTTTTGTAGTATCCAAATACTTTTTAAGTTATAGATCTTTGGATGATATACTATGCTGTTGAGTATAGATTTGCACAAGTTATTCTTGTTTTTAAGAAGCTTTCTATATGCCATGGTTAAAGTGTTACATATTTTCCAGGATAGTATATTATGTTGCATATGAAACTCTATCCTTGATATCAACACCTTGTTTAAAATATAGAGTATTTGTTTGTCAGTTAATCTTATATTTTTTAGGGCTTATGTAATTGTGTTAATCTCTCTGAGTATTTATTCTTTGAGTTCAACTACTATTTTTTGATTACCAGTTCAGATCCCCAGAAATCTTGTGTATTCAGTTCTATCTAACTCTCTAACTATTTTACTATTGATTCCTGCTTTGACTTCTTCTGAATAGTAATTAGAATTATTAATAGTAACTAATACTGATTTGTTATTATTAATTTAGAAATTATTGACTCTATAAAAGATTATTGTTTCTTCTAGAATCTTTTTCATGTCTTCTTTGAATTTTACTATCTATGTAATATCATCTATAAAACAATAGCTACATATCTAGATTTCAATTTTTTGTTGACTCCTTCTTCTTTTAAACTTAGATTCCAGGTAAACAATATTTTATAACCCTTTATTTCATCATTTTGAATTTTACATGATAAAGAATTATAAAAAATTCTCCACATTAAAGGTGAAATAGTTTCTCCTTGGTCAATCCTATCTCCAGCTATTATTGATCTTGTAAATCCATTTTCGATTATAATTCTGAATTCTCTATCCTAAAATAGACCTATTATAATCTTAATGAACTCTTCTGAAAATTTGATCCTTTTTATTGTCCTTGTTAACATATTCAAGCTGATTGTATTATAGGTCTTGACTGTATCTTGGAAAAGTATTCACAACTCCTTGTTCTCTCTTGCATCTTCACAGATATTATTGAGAATCTGAATCAGATTAGCAGTACTTTCCCCTGATAGTCCCACAAAGTTAAGACCTCTTAGAACAATATTGAACTTGCAAATATTTCCTAGTCTATTTATTAAAATTTGATGAAACATTTTCTTATGACTTCTAGTAATACAATAGGTCTTGTATTTAGGAGATCACATTCCCATGGCTTTGGTTTTACTATTGAATAAATATGGCTTTGTTTTCAACCAGCAGGTGTTATTTGCCATTTTAGAAAAATGTTTAACATTTTTCATAAATATTTTTTTCCATTTTGACCTAACCTTTTTAATATTTTATAGCTGATTTGCGATTTTTCTAAAGCTTTGTTATTGAGAAGTGTTTGAAGTGTTTCACTCAATTCTTCTTGTGAAATAGGATCTAAAAGATCTTTATACCACTATGCCTTGATATATTTTTTGGAATTGTATTTTTCTTTCCAGTCATTAGTGAAATTATTAAAGTTGGCCTCTTGCTTTTTGATGATTTCCTGATGATATCTTCTAACTTCTTCCTCAATTTCCCTCTTTTTGATTGTGATATATTCAGATCTCTCTTTTTTAACTTTGACCCTATCCAAAACTATTTTGATATGCTCTCTTTCTATTAGTAAGTTTACCATTTTCCTTTGATCATTTCGCAGGTTCTCACATCTTTGTTCTAAGGCTATTTTAATTGTATCT
>CAJVPT010005594.1:0-12002 GCA_910592055.1 Acaulospora colombiana | reverse complement strand
CTCCTTGGGGTTGTTTTTTGTGAAAAGAGTTTTTTCTTTAGAAAATTACTATAAAAGGAAATTTTCTGAAATTTTGAAGATCAGCGGAAAGAAAGAGTTTTTTTTTCTTTAATTATATTACTTTCTACTAATTCTATATAAAAATAGTATATACTTTAACCAATTAGTGAAATTGTTTCTATAAGTCTAGAGATTTATTTGTCTATCTTATCTTTTTCTCTTTTATTGTTGATTAATAGTTGTATTTTTTTTTTGTCTACTTTTTTTTCTATATTAATACACATTGTCAAATTCTTTGAAAACTATTTTAGATTTTTTTTTTATACTGTCAGGATCTCATTTTTGTAATTAAGATATTCTAGTAGATATTCAATTATTTTCTTTTATTGATTATATACTATATATTTTGCTTACTTGTATAAGTCAGATCTTTTTATTGTCAGCTTGCTTAAGATAAGTACTTCATTATTAATCAATTAATCAAAAAACGTCTTCTTTGTAAGCCTTTGAAGAAAGTTTCATATGTACTACTATTATTTAACCTATTTTATATTAGGTTTCATAAATAGGTTTGATGTTCTTGAACTTGGTAGCATCATTTTTTTCTGTTTTATATTGCTATATATATAATAAGACAATTGATTTTTTGTTAATTTATTGATAAACTATCAGATTGGATCATCTTTCCCATTCTTTTACCACAATATTTTAGTAGGTATCTTGTTTAATTTGAGACTATTTCATTCTATTGCTAGGAGCTTTAATATATATTTGATTAATTAATCCACTTTTTCATTCTATGAATCATTAAAATAAACTTTGACTTTAGTTAAAATTAATTAAATATACTTTTTTTTTTACAAGATTTAGTATTTTTGCTTATAATAACCAATTCTTTTTTTTTTACTATTTTTTATGTATTATCTTGAAATTTTTTTTTTTTTTTCAATTCCTTCAATTTGTATTCATGCTATTCCATTCATGCATTTTGTTTCTATAGTTAATTAAGGATTTATTAAAGTAAAAGATTAGTTTCTTCTGTGATTTTTAATTATATTAAAGAATTTCAAGTAGATATCTTGATATATTTCTTGTTTAATGTTGTTTTTAAGTATTTCTTATTTCCAATCTTCTATTAATACTTGTTTTATTTTTTCAATTTGATTATTTCTTGTGTTATGAGTTTCTGAGGCTATACTTGTCATTATTATTCTATTAAACTTAAATAGGAAATAAAAGATTTTAGTAATTATGCTCTTCTGATATTTTTTTGATAGTTTAAAAATAGTATAGTATAGATCAACTCTATTTCTACTTCTATACTATATTCATTTCTATTTCAGTTATTTAAGAAACATCCTAGACATTTAATAAGAATTGTTTTTAGATTATCTTTTATTTATTGATAGTTAAAGTAATATATCATAACTACAGTATATCTTGGCTATTTTTTAAATTAATTTTCTTCACACTATTTACTAACTTTCTTTTAAATAACTATCTAAATTTTCTTTCTTTTATCTTTACAGGTTTAAATTTATTATATTTTGACATTCATTTTTCTTTTTATTTTTTTCTCAGAATTTTGTAAGGTCTTCTGTACTTTCTTTGATTATAGTTTTTTGTAAAATGTCATAGTATCCTGGAATTGGATATTTGCTTATATTTTAAATAAATTAAACTATTCTCTACTTTCTTAACTTTATAGAGTTTTGACTTATTAGCTGATCTATATACAGTATATTATTCTATTATTTTATAAAGATAATATTGCCTTTCTATATTATTCAGGTGTTAAATATTTCTAAATTAGATTGTTGTCTTTGACCTATTTGAAGATATCATTTCACTCTCAATTTAGAAATATTAATCCCAAGTCCTTAACTAGCTTTAGTATCTATAATATAAAAATTTTTTTATCCTTGAAATAGTATAGGGATTTACTGTATATAAAAGAAAATTGTAAGACTTTCAATATTTAATCTATAATTGTTTCAATCTAATGATTATAGTAAGCTATACTAGACCTTGATTATTTATTCTATTATAAAGTTCTGTAATTTGACTTTCTTTTTAAAGTATCTATATACCTTTGAGGTTATATATTTTCAGATAATAAATTACACTATTAGAAATTGATTTGAATAAGATAATTTTTTTTTGAAAAGTTTACAATATGCTATTATTAAATTATTGCATATTTTTCAGAACAATATATTATGCTATATTTTGAATTCTATTCTAAAAATCAATATTTTATTTAGTATGAATGGTTTCAAGAACTTGAGAATTCCAATTAATAGTAAGAAGAATTGACTTTCCTGTATTAATCTAAGAGTTATTTGTTATATAGAACTTTTTTGCTTTTTTCAAAATTCTTTTCAGATTTCTTTAGATTTGACAATCTAGGTTGTGTCATTTATATAAGCAATTACTGCTTGTCTTAAAAAGAGTTTAACTTTTTTCTCAGGTTTGTTGAAATTGGATGACCATTCTTCTTCCATGGAATAACTTAGATTGCAATTGTTTTGAATCTTGCATAGCAGTGGATTATATGAAATTCTCCATAAAAAAGAAGAAATTGTTTTATCTTAGTTTATGTTATTCCTTGCTACTATTGAATTAGAGAGTCTATTGGAAAGGATAATACTATAACTTTTATTTTTGAAAAGATCTATTATAAGCTTTTTAATAGTTGTAGGAATTCAAATCTGATCTATAACCTTTTTAAGTATATGAAGGGATATTGTGTTATTTGTCTTGATAGTATCTTGAAAGAGGATCTATAGTTCTTTTTTCTTTTCTCTGACTTTTTCACAGATGTTGTTCAGTAGGTGAATAGGCTCTACTATACTTTCTTCTTGTAGACCAGCAAAGTTTAAATCTTTTAAAATTTTATATTATTTATAAATAATTGATAATTGGTTGGTAAAAATCTTGGTAAAGTATTTTCAAGTTGTTTCTAGAAAAACAATAGGTCTTATATTGTTCAAATTACATTTCCAGGACTTGGGTTTGGAATAAAATAGATATTACTGCTTTTCTATTTTTTAGATATCTAGTCTATACTTAAGACTTTATTGAAAAGAAGATATAAATTTCTTTTTCTTTGACTCCTAAGTGTTTAAGCATTTCATAGTTGATGTATAAAAGACCAGTAACCTTGTTGTTTGAAAAAGATTGCAAAGTAGCTTCAGGCTCTTCTACTTTGATCTTTTCTATTAATAGTAAGTACTATGTTGAATCAATCCATTTCTTAGATTGATATTCTTTTTTCCAGAAGAGATCAAGACTTTGAAAACTTGTTTGTAATATTCTTTGACCTTGCTTCTAATAGTTTGAGTATCAATGGTAATATAGTCTCTTCCTTCTTGATTTCTGATTAACATCCAGTCTAATATGATTCTAGATTTTTTACAGTTCAAGACTAAGTTTAACATTCATTTCTGAATGAATTTGAGATTATCACGTCTGTTTTCCAAAGCTTTCTTGATTTGGTTTCTTATATGAAAACTTTCTTTTTTCTTGTATATCATTCTAAGAGTGTATTCTATTTTGATAATCTTTCTTAATTGCTCTAGAATTTCATTCTGTAATTGGGAAGATACTAATTCTTCATTGAAAGAATCACAAATATCTTGTAGATTTTGAATAGCCTTTCTATATTCTCTATATCTTCTATAGTTCTTAAGTTCCAGTTAACTTGAATTTTCTTTAAATCTTGTTGACTTCCCTATAGATTTCAAAATCTTTCTTTGGAATTATTGATTCTGTTTTAACTTCTTTTTCTTTATTGGGAGTAGAGTAAACTCTTTTCTTCTTGAGGCACTTGTATGTACTCTTAATGATTATAGTTTTGAATTCTTGCCAAGTCTTTTTAAGCTCTTAGGAATTATCTTTAGCCTCTTACCAAAAAGGTTGTATGTCAATTTCTGGAAGCTTATGTTCTATCTAAGGTTTAAACTTCTTCTATTGTTCTACTGTGAAATTTGTTAAATCTGATATTTTTTTACCTTTTGTTCTGCATTGCTTTTGAGCCTAGTTTTTAAGTAGATTATTTATTGTTATTTTCATTAATAAAAGGATATGGTTACTATCCAGTAGTACCTCTACTGAAATGTTTTTGAATTCATATATATTATTTAGACTGATTTTTGGTAGTATCCTGATATAGCCAATTATATTATATGCTGAGTTGTTTGTCCATATAAAGATAATATTCTCTTCTTCTTCCCAGGAGTTTTGAATGTCTATATAGTTCCAGTCTTTTAAAAAGTTAAAGAAGCATATCTCAGCTTTTCTGTATCTTGGGATTGTTTTGTTAGTGAATAGGGATTGACTTACTATTGGATTGATAACTATATTAAAATCATTTATAATTATAACTTTAAAGTGATTCCTTTGCTTATCTAAAATTTTATTTTGAAGCAGCTATTGTAACTATCTACTTTTAACTTTTTTGGATAGCAAATATACTTGATAAATACAGAGTTTGTTTCTTGTTGATAGAAAGTTGGCTCCTATTATATAGCCTTCTATCTTTTCAATTGATTCTAACTTTTTCTTGATGTTTCTATTAATAATAAATTCTATTCCAGACCCTCTGGGTTTTTCATTATTATAGTTATGGAAGAACTTGTATGTTTGCTATAGGTTAAAAGCAAAATCTGCTGTTTCTTTTGTTAACTTAGCTTTACAAATCCTCAGAATATCTATATCAAGTTCTTGTATAAGTTTATATAGTCTTTATTAATCGAGACTAGTATTTATACTTCTAATATTATGTGTTCTAATTGTAATAGTATTGTTTAATATAAAGTTGTCTATAGTATAATTATTATATAGTGTCTGTTCTTTATCTATTTTTCCAATAGTGTTCTTTTTGATTGTGCTGATAAAGTTGTCAAGTAATATAGTATATATTATATTGGGAGAGATTGTATTAATATCTGCTATTGTCTTAGTAATTATACATTTTTTTCTCAAATAAGCTTGATTCCTCTTGTGAATCAGATTTTTTCCTAGTATACCTTGATTGAACTGGTGTTACTTTTAGGAGTAGTTGCTTTATTGCCTCACTCTTATCCTATTTTGATTGCATGTTTTTTTCTCAATTAGATTTATTCTATTGTTCAATCACTTGAAGTTGTCTAAAATCTGATAAATTGAATCTTGATCACTTTTACTTTCAGGATAAGGGCTTTTAGATCTGTTACATATTTTTTATCTATTATACAATTAACAAGTTCTCTGTTATTACTAGTAGCAAAGTGTTTGGGAGTCTTTGTTTTGCTGATGATAAGCTTATTGCCTTAAAGATTATCTCTTCTTTTCCTTCTATCAAGATATGTTCTTTTCTTGATCTCAATTTCTAATCCATCTTCTAGTGTTATGTACCAGTTGAGTCCTATATTGCTTCTAATATCAATATAATCCATTTTTATACTATCAGTTTGTTGTTTATTTAATTATATAAATTTAGTATCAGATTCTTTAGCCTCATTAAAATTTTATCTTTCTTAAGAATACTTTTGTTTTTGTTTAAACTATTTTTTTGCACTCTGTATGAGTTTGTGCCTATGAATGCAAATGTGTCATTTTAAGGTATTATTAAGATTTTGTGTTATTGGAAAGCAAATTACAGTATAGTCTCTTCACTTGAGTGTATATAGATTTCTAGGAATCTAGCATACTCTAGTCTTGGTATATTTAACTGCCTTGCAATTAGCCCAGTGGTAATATTATATATTCTATATAGTCACAAAGATTATATATTATGTTGTTTGATAATTTTATTAATTTCTTCATTATCAAATTCATTTTAAAAAAAATGGCTCTAATTATTTCTACTTTGATGTGAATCATCTATTTTTTCTCAAGGTTAGTATATTGTTTGTGAAGAATGATACATGCCTTGATTTTACGCTGTGACTGTAAATAGTTATAAATATGAATATTTATTATATTGTCTATATTGATTGAGAACTGCCTTGATTTTTTTATGTGAATAATTATAGTCAATATCAATCAAGATAACTACCAGTGATATTTCTTTTTTTTTCTTTGTTTTCTAAAACACTTTTTTTATTTGGTGGTTGACTGGAGCTTGATCATTTATCCATTTTTAGGGGTATGATGATAAAATTGTTTTTCTCTTTACTATTAATTTTTTCAAGGCATCTTAATATATCTTTTTTCTCTTCACAACAAAATGTTATCCAAGTATTGCCACTAATAAATTCTTTTATAAAGGGATAAGAGTATTTTGGCAGGCTTAATATATTTTGAAGATATACTATTTATTCTGTTTCAGTTTTTCCTAAAAGTCTTGAGATAAATACACATATTTTGAAATTTCAATTTTTCTTGATATAGTATGGATTAATGCCGGATATTTTTTTATTTCTTGTTTTATATATTTGCTGTTCAGTTATATTTTTCTCTCTAATTTTTTCATTGATGACTTTTATTTTCATTTTTTCTTCTAGTTTTTTGTCTCTGATTTCAACTTTAATGATAATTGGGATTTCAATTGATATAGTTACTTGAACTTTCATGGCCATTACCTTATCAAGTAAATCATTAGTAGGAAAATTACTTCTGATTATTGATTGATTTGTTGACAATAGTTGTATTTGTTTTGACTATTCTATCATATCCAAGTATTTGTCTTATAAAAAAAAAAGCTAGATAATCTTCTTTTTCTTATTTTATAATTCACAAGTAAAGGATATATTGTCTAAGAACATTGGCTTTGATGTAGATAGTATAATCAACATCTAGAATTTTAGCAATAATACTATCAATAATCGAGTATCTAGTTTAACTTGAAACTGAGTTTATAATAGTTTCTTAAGTTGAAGTAGTATTCAAGAAGATTTGTGAGACCTATAATTTTCTTTATTAATCATACTTGTTCATTAACTGGACTAAAGTTTCAATTATATGTGTATCTCTTTTCTTAGTAACCTGAAAGAGTTTGTGTTTTCTTATAGATATGTTTATCACGTAATATGGAGAATAGATTGCTATATATGATATTAATATGTTTTATTAAATACTGTTTTGGGTAGTGCTAAGGTTTTCTAAATTATATGATAGTTATTACTTGATTATTTAAATAGTACTTGTTTATTTGTTTGTTTGTTTTGTTTATTTATTCTTGTTTATATAAACAAGGTGTTGATCTATTGATTATAAGTTGTATTACTATTTTAAATATATTGTGTTATTAATAGTTACTATTACATGTAAATATGAAGTATAAATACATAAACAAGATATTGATCGATTAATTGTAAACTGTGTTACTATTTTTAGATCTATTGTATTATTGATAGCTAAACAAAGTATTGATCTGTTTATTATAAGCTGTATTATTATTTTTAGATCTATTGTGTTGTTGACGACTACTATTACATATACTGTAAATGTGAACAAAAACATGTAAACAAGTTGATTATTAGATATGTAAGTAAATTGTTATTTAAACTGGCAGATATAATATATTTGAATTATATGATCCAAGATATAGAGTGTTGTTATATTGTTTATGTCACTCTCTACTATTGAGTAATTGAGGCTTGGACATTTTTCTAGGTGTTGTGAGCTTTAAGCTTTAACTGATTTATCAGTTAAAGTTATTGCCTATAGTACTTTTCTTAGTATCAAAAAAAGTGTTAACTTGTATTAACCTGACTAAGAGCTTTGTGGAGTTGAGATTGGGCCTCTAGGAGCTTACTGTGAATCAATTTTCTTGGGTTTTTCTTTTCTCTGTAAAGAAAAACTATATTATAATAATTTTTCTTTAATATTTATTCTATAATTATTATTATAAAGAAGTATAGTGTTTTTGAAGCTTAATGGCAAACTGTTGTTATTTTTAAACTATGTGTTTTTTAGATATTGGAAATTGACTTCTTGATTTTCAAAAATATTATCAAAAAAGAAAATTTTTAAGGAAACTGGAGGTCGTGGAATTGGTCCTGTGTTTACTAATTTATACTTTTATAGTTTTAGTTTAGCTATTGAATATATATAGCTTTGCTTTTAGTATATAGATGTAATTTCTCATCTTAAGAAAATATTCATTATTTTTTATAGGTATGCTTTTTCTTCTTGATTCAAGTTATTTAGAATTTTATAACTAATTTAGAATTTTCTTTAAGCTTTTTTGTTTGAAAGTACACAAAGCATTTCTTTCAATTTCTTATATATAATTGATTCTAGAAGATTATTATACTATATATATTGGATATATAGTTTGGTGTCATATTTTTTTTCTTACTTTTTAATAAGATTAACAAAGTTGGCATCTCACTTTTTGAAAGTCTCTTAATAGTATTATTTTATTTTTATTTCTTTTTTATTTATTGATATATATTCCTTACCATCTTGTTTAATTTTAATCCAATTAAGTATTATTTTACTTTTTTCTTTATTTATTAGCAAGCTTATCACCTTCTTTTGGTTATATTTGAGATTATTGCATCTTTGTTCTAATGCTAATTCGATTTTTTCTCTTATTGTTTTGACTTTTAAGTTTGACATATTAACTTAAGCCCTTCTATCATATCTTGGATATTTTTTTAAGGATATATAGAAAATATTGAAAATATTAAATTAAATACAATAGTTTTTTATTTGATAGTATAAATTATAGGTAACATTATATTTTTCAATAGTTATACTGAGCTTCTGTACTTTTGCTATTTTTTTTAATACCTTTACTTTCTTGAAAACTGTTTTTAATTGAAGAGCCTTTCTATATTATATAAATTCTAGACTATATTTATATTGTTTTTTCTTATTTAGAACTTGTTTTTTTGTTATTAATTTGTTAAAAGCTATATTATAAATTAGATATTTAAAGGCTTTTTAGATTTTGTTTACTTGTAGTTCTCTTTTATCTTCATTAGATTTCTCATTAAGTATAAACTCAAGTAAAGTATTAAACTTATTGTTCAAATATTTCTGAAAGGCTTGCTATTGTTCAGGTAATGTTCCTTTTAAGTTAATCTTTTATGTTTTGATTATTATATAGTTTCTGATAGTCTTATTTCTTGTAAATAGATTATTATCTTGTAGAGTTATCAAAAGCATGGTATGATCACTTCTGATAATTTATTTCATATCTTAATTGTCAAAATACAAGATTATATATTTTGCCAAGCTTTATGATATCCAGATAAAATCTATTTTATAGTGTCTTGTCTTGTTGAAGTTTTGTTTTTTCTCTTTTATATTTTTTATATGTCTAGAAAGTCCTATTTTTTAAAAAAGTTGAATAAAAGAATTTCTGATATCAAGAGAGTTTGAAACATGTTCTAGAGAAAAATGCTCTATCTTCTGATCAGTTGTATACTACATTAAAGTTATCTATTATAATTATATAAAAATAATATTCAAATTTTTCTTTAAAAAAGTTTATTAGCTTATTTTGCACTTTCTTATATTTATTTCTGTCTAATAGGATGTAAACCTATTTTGTTTTTTCTTATCAAAAAATTGATGATGATCATATAGCTATCTATTTTCTCTATTAATGCTACTTGTTTTTCAAGATCTTTTTTATTAGTAGACTTACTATTGCACTATATAGAGTATTATTGTTAGTACTATAAAAGTATTTATACTCTTCTATTAGATTAATATGACATATATTGTTTTCTTTTTTTTCTTTCATTTATTAAAATACTTGTTTCATCAACTCTTTCTACTGATCCTCTGACTACATACAAAAAAGATGTTCACAAGAAGTTTTTATACTTCTATGCTAATAAAGTCTTATCACTTTTCTTAAACCAATTTGAAAAAGCTTCAAGAGTCATTAACTATTCCCTCTCCTCTTGTTTACTATTCTCTTCAAACAAAAACTTAACCTCTAGTAACCTTAAAGATCAATGTAAAACCTTTTCTACCAATAGCAAGAAAGTTCCAAAAGGAAGAAGAACTAATGTGCCATCATCTCACACTGTAGAGAAATACCACAGAAGTCTGTGAATGATAAGAGACAACTTCTCCACTCTCTTGTCATTATGTCTACTTCTCATAGTGCTCATTTTTGATTTTTTTCTGTGGGATTTTGCCTACCTCAGTTTGACCCTGAATTTTGAGTAGCACAAAATTTCTCACACCATGATTGAACAGATAGAGCTCACATTAGTAAAAGAATGTAAACAAGCTCCCATTGGTCACTTCATATGTCTCGTCAGACACTACCTCCGAACATGTCATTGGATATCAAGAAAGAAAATAATCTTTAAGAAAATTATCTACCGCCATTTAAAAAAATAAGAAGAACAAGATGCTCAAGAAGATATAGAATAAAGGCAAAGCCTTGAAAGTGTATCACCTACTTATATAAGCCTGAAAACTGGAGACTGGAAGATCCCCCGGGATCATTAGTACCAATTGAAAATGAAATCACCAGCAGGATTTGCTGATGTAGATGGCATAATGGATCAACTTCTCCAAGATGGTAGTACTTCAAGAGCAACATTTATCAAGACCAGTAAAGACACATACCAGAAAGATCAAGATTCCTTTTCTAGAGAGGTTATTGCAATGAGTAAGTAAGGACAAATTCACTGGATGACAAAGGCTCCATACCTCATATCTCCATCCCCATAGTTCTTCCTCCCCAACTCTCTTTAACTCCAGTTCTAGACCCCCTCGAAAATCCCTTTGACTTGTCTGGTTACTTGGAGGAACATCAAAAGAAGACCCAATATAAGTAGGGTAAGGTAAGACATAGGATTGAAACTGGAAGACATAAGAACCATAACATGGAAGTACTGAATGCAATTGAGGAACAGACATTGTGCTCTCAACCAATGAAGTCCTTAAAGAATACCCAGCTGATAGTAAGGAAATGGTAGTAATAGTATGGTTTCAAGTATCGATTCTATAATAGATTACCATTTTCTTTTTTTCGCCAAATCCTTTCAAGATATGAGCAGAACCCTCTTCTTTATTGATCCTTGTATAGCTATTTTCTCCAATTATTTCTCCTAGCAGTAGATATCTATTCAAGAAGATTAATATATAAACACACATTCCCCTTTTTTGGGTTAAAATAGACAAACTAGATTTGATATACACCAACTTCCCCTTTAAAATTTTTATCACTCTAATGGCCCCTTTATTAGGTCTTTATTTGGAGATGGCTTAGTTATGAGGTGGTTTTTTTTTAACCTATCATTAGTTTAATAGCTTATTATTGTTTTCTTCTGATCAGATGTACCTAAATAGTAAAACTTTGCTAATAAACTTGGCCAAGTTCAGCATTAAAAAAAAAAAAAAAATTAAAATACTTGTTTATTTAATATCTTTATATTTTATATTTGATTATTAATCTTGTTTTTGAGCTATTGTAAACTAAAGTTCTTTTTTTTATTTATTATTTCTTTTAGATAGTTAAAAAGATTTTTTTCTTCCTCCATATAAAAACTTAACTATTTATTTCTATTAATATATTCTCTTTAAAGAAAGTTGTACTTATTTTGTGTCAATTTTAATATATTACTCAAGTATGCTTTAATATTTTTTTTATTATAATCTAAAATTGCTTCTACTTTATATTTATTTTTTTGTTTATAAAATAGAGATTTAGTGGTGAAGTGCTTGCTTATTTCTTGTTGTATAAGAGCTACACTTGCTTATATTATGGCTTTGAATTTTATTTTTAAGTATTTTTGCTTCTATTTTCTCCTGTTTTTGATCTTCCATCATTATCATTTTATTGTTCAATGTTGATTTATTTTCTACCTCAATAGTAATTTCTGTTGAAATGAATTGTATTCTTAATAACCTTTCCTTAATTATATCCAAATATTTATTTTCTATATATAATTAAAGCAAATCTTCCTTCTTTCCCTTTTCTTTATATCAAAGATAGGTAATATATTTGTATAAGGATTCACTTCTTATAAAATATTATTTTATTTATTCCTAAAATTTTGATAATAATGCTATTTAGTATAGTACATATTTTTGAAGTG
>CAJVPT010005593.1:0-12003 GCA_910592055.1 Acaulospora colombiana | reverse complement strand
AAGGCCTCCTGGGGGCCTGATTCCTTGCCATCATTATTGGGACCTGCTGCCGAAGTTGTTATTGTCTTTGTCTGCGTATTGATGGGCTTCTTGGCATATAGTTGATTACGGAGGGAGACAGTTTCCTTGCTCCTTCTTTCTGTTCTTAGTTGTCTTTCTACTCTTTGTTGTTCGAGCTGCGAAACCTTAGGGTTTCTAGTGTTGGAAGCCATTTCCCTATTGTCGAGGTTGTTGCGCCT
Organism: Acaulospora colombiana; assembly: GCA_910592055.1. NCBI lineage: Eukaryota > Fungi > Glomeromycota > Glomeromycetes > Diversisporales > Acaulosporaceae > Acaulospora > Acaulospora colombiana. The sequence continues at coordinate 11,764 of CAJVPT010005593.1, read as the reverse complement.
CAAGTGATCGGGAAAGAGTTTGGTCCAAAAAAAAAATAATAATAATAATATAGTATTAAAATATATATATTATTATTATTAGTAATATTGATTATTATTATTATTATTATTATTATTATTATTATTATTATTTATTGTTTAATTAAAAAGATTATTTTATTAAAAACTTTTTTTTTAAAATAAATATATTAGATAAAAATTTTATATAATAAAAATTAAATAAAAAAAAATTTTTTTTATTCTGGAAATAATAAAGGTCTGGTTTATTAAAAGCAGTGGAAATTATACATATAGTTTTAGTTTACAACTATAAAACAATTCTACAATTATTTTTTATGCTAAAGTTATAGTAGTATAAATCATATTTATCAGTTTCAAGATAAACTTGATTGTAATACCTAGTATATTTCTATAACTTATTGCTAAAAAAAGTCTACTATTCCATTGCATATATTTGTGTTATTCTTTTATAACTCTTATTTTTACAAGTATGGATTTGCAATATAGAATTTCTTTTATATTTATCCTATCAGATATTCTTTTTATAGTATATATTATAGTATGCTTATAAAATATTTACATGGATCATCTTGTTTTGTCAGATCATCTTTTTTACATGACTTATTATAACTTACCTATGGAATAATTACATGGAATCTTGGATAGATGTCTGATTTTGATAGAAACTCTCTTCTAATTAATGATGTTTGAGCTTTATTAAGTTTTTGATTTATAGCATATAGATCTTTAATATATCTGTAAGAGCTTAATAGAACCTATTTTATAAAAGATAACTTTAACACTAAAATTAGCTAAAGCATTTTATGATCTTTGAATATTCTATAACTAGATAAGGTTTTGGTTAAAGGTGGTTAGATTATTATTATAGGATAGATAGAATCTTATTGTATCACTTGGACTTAGGTAATATTGTCTCGCAATAATATTGAACTTAGAAATAATACTTGATAACCTGGGAGCATTACTACTATATTATTGATCCACAGGTCAAGTTAAGTAAATAAAAATCTAAATCTTAAAACTCTTTATTTATTTTTTACATTATAGTTTTTTAGAAAATCTTATTTATTATAATTTGTCTTTGAATTTTTGAGTAACAATATTTGTTAAATATAATTGATTGATAAAAAATATATTGATAGTAAGATATAAACATGTTCTTTCTAATTATAATATAATTATATAGTATATTTAATGATATTATTGATGAAAAAAAGTTTATTGGTATTTTATTTCTATATTACTTTTTTATTAATACTGTATAATAACTTTTTTAATATAAAATAATCAAATCACTGAATAAAATTTTCAATTGTAGACCTATGGGTCTATAGCACAGTGGTTAGTACTCTACAGGTCAGATTACAAGATATCAGTTCAACTTCCGGTGAAGGCAACTGAATAGAATTAATATGATATCTGGCATCATAACCTGTAATGTACTGTTTTCCATAAAAAGCCATTTCACACACTGATCCAGTGGGTGTTGGAATTGTGATCTCCAAAAGGTGAAGTGGCGTGATGGTTGTCTGATAGATGCATGATGATTGTCAAGATCGTTAACACGAAGTACTAAGCCCTTCAGGAATCGTCAATAGACATTAACGTGCGATGTCAGCGAACCATCAGTGCTATCCCTGTATAAAAGTTGCACTCTGCTTGGTGAGTAATTCCTAGATTTGGCAGCTAATATCAATTGAAAACTTGATGAATAAGTCTACTAGGAGATTCAGGAGTCACGTCCCTATTGGTGAATAACCCCTAGGTTTGGTAGCATGTGCCAATCATTGGACGAAATTCTCAAAGTATTGACTAGACAGTGCACAAATGCACTAAGATCCATTTGCAGCTGCATGGATCAAAGGCACGATTAAAAAGTGGTAAGGTATAGAAGGTTAGCGTGGATCCTAGTAAGAGGTAAATGCTAGGGTCTAGATTAGGTTAGACAGTTTAAAACTGGTGCTAGGATTTTTACCTCCTAAAGATCCAACTTGGAATACGGACCCACCTTCTGGGTGTAAATTAGTATATCTGGGTAAGGTTAAGGTAAAGGGGGCGGATTAACTTAGATGGACTGTTGTAGTTATGTAATTGATATAAAATACTCAATAAACATGTACTATTAGCACCTTTCACCCCCCCAAAAAATTTCAATTGTTGTGATATTGTTGTAAGAGAATTGATCTTCTTTTATTTAATAAATATTAATAGCTAGATTTAAAAAAAATTTTTTATCTTTATTATAATTTATATAACCAAGTTTTTATTCAAAACAAAACAACCAAATAAATCATTTTAACTACTGCTATGTATATTTTATTAGATTGATAAATTACAATCAATTGTATAAATTACTATATTAATTAATTAATATATTTTATTTATGCAATAAAGAAAAATCTTTTTTGAATGAATTCCTATAAAAATACACTCATTGTGACTTTTCTTTCTAAATGAACTTCCAGATTTGATCTTAAACTTGTAAAAAAAAAAAAAAAAAAACTTTAAGAAATTGATTGATCTTATCAAGTACACTACAGTATATCCCTTTTTCTATGGTTAATGGGAGGATACGTTTGGAAAGTTATTCAGCATTTATGTTTACACCTGATTAATCAAGTGCATTTGTTTTGCCATTGAATTTAAAGTTTATGTTTGAAGTTACAAAAAAAAAAAAAAAAATTAATAATTATTGTTTGACTTGATCGTACTGGCGGTCGGTCAAATGAAATTAGCATAAGAAAGCGGTATCATTTTGATTGATTCCGAGATTAACCGTCACACCCATTATTATACAAATCGGCAAACTATTATTATTCTTTCAATTGTGATGAATTTTTTCTTCGACCCTGTAGTTTTGTCAAGTTAAAGGCAATTAGTATATTACTTAATGTGGATTCAATGGCTGATGATGTACACTTCACATAACGGAAAGGTAAACAATACTAATTTTAAAAATAGAAATAATGAGAAGATCGTGCCAAAAATGTCGTTTGAGGATCGACTTTACATCATAAAGTCAGGAATCGTTGTGGACACGTGACCATAGATAATTGCGTAAATATACAGTATATGCGAAACTACCTGTTCTCTTTCTTTCATTTCGGTTCATTTTTTTCCAAGCATCATTTGTTCACAAATTCTGGAATTGTCTTCTATTTTGTGGAATGAGATAATCAAAAAAGGTTCGTGCCATAAACAACCGGCGTCTTACATGATTCTTTGGTGTATCTTGAGAATCTTTACAATAACTATAGTTCACATACGAGTCATTTAAACACGCTTAATTTTGAGTAACAGCTTTCGGGTAGGTTTCTTGCTGTAATTCGAGACGGAAGAGGATCTCCAATTGTTATATGGAACGTTGGCCATTATTCGTTAAAAAGTAATGAAACACCAGCCAAAGGGACCACCATGTGATTAGAATAATATGACATACAAACATAAATGAAGATATTATATTCTAATTTCGGAAACCTGCACAATATCTCTGTGTCTTTAAAGATAAACAAATTTTCTGTGCAATCAGGGGTGGGGTACCATTTGTTATAGGTAATAATAACATTGCACATTATGCATGATAAAATTTAAGATACATATTTTATTTAATACATTCAGACCTTAACGAATCCTACAGTGTACACAATTCTAAATGAAATTTTTAAACTTAATTTTGGGACACAATCTAAGGCGATACGTAATATTCGAAGCTAAAGGAATGGGGTTAGACAGGGAACAATATGCTGTGATGAGCACATGGGATTCAAAAATTGCATTTTGCCCATCTTGGTCATTCCAGTCTCGCGTCCATTCATTATGCACAAATAATTACGCCGTTCTGAAAAATTGTATTTACGGAGTTTCATGTTACGGAATCTGACGCAGCCAAGCCATCGCTTTCAATTGTGCCCGCAGTCACAATATTAAATTTTCAATTAATTTATTGTCCGAGTAATAATAATCGCGCCACTAGTAATATTGGCATTCGCTAATTCCTTTTAGGCCATGTAAAAGCAAGCGATTCCTTTCATCTTTTGCACCGAATTCTTTTGAAAACTAAAAATAAAATTAGAAGATGCATACAGTATGTACCGAATATGCGGTGTTTATACTCTGTCGACTTAAATTGTTGGGAACTATAAATTGTCTAATAAGCTATTAGGTTAGCATCGAGAAGCCATATCCCTTAAAGGGAAAGCCGAAAGAAGATTATATATTACACGTGATAAGCTGTGCCGAATACGTTCGTTTAAACTTGCATTTGTCTATTCATTTAATTGATGCCCACTAGAGAAGTTAAGAACTCGATGTAACGGAAATTTTTTAATTAAGCCATAAATGGAAATTATAGAGGAATAATTATTTCATTTCAGTACCAGGTATTGGGATTTGCACCGCATTCGTATATATACTGTATGGATACACACTGTAAGTGCGTACTTTTTTCTCCGATCATTCCAAAAAAGTCAACAGTTCTTGTAATGCGCAGTGGCGTCCCTATCTTTGCGGGTTTAATTTTCACCGCCAATTAATTTCTACACTGTTGTATTTTTATGGAAAATTGAAGGTTACTTTTGTTAAACGGAGAAATACCAAAGAGCATGGCATTACATGCAGATATGGTTCCTTTTTTCTAAAAAAATGAAAAAAGAGAAAAGGGTAGAGGAAAACGTGGAAATAATTATGTCTTATAGAATCACAAAAATGGATCATGAATGAGAAAGAAATGGATTTCCTGGACGCGAATATTTTTGTCAGGGAAATTTTTTATTATAAATGAGGGACCTCATCGTGCCTTCGCTTTTTTTTTTTTTTTTTTTTTTTTTTTGGCCTTAAGTCTTATAAAACATTGGGAGATGACCAGCCCCGGTGACTTTATCCCAGTTAAAATGCCTTTCCCCCCTATCGTCGACGATGATGAGTTTATGAAGTGGAAGAGACCTCCGAATGCGTACATCATTTATCACAACATATTCGTGAAGCAACTCAGGAAACAGAGGGGACGACTAAAAAATAAGATTGTTGCCTCCCTCGCGGGGCAGGCGTGGAAGAAAGAAAAGGAACATGTAAAAGATCATTACGGGCGTATCGCGCAAGAATTAAAGAAAAAACGGGGTGGGAGAATTCTAGAGTCATGTTTTCAACAATACATCCCACCCCAAAATTCCAATAATGCGGGCGATTCCGACGCGATCCCAAGTACTTCTATTACCTCGTTGACATCAGACTCTTACGACGAGTTATTCGAATCATTTATAGATTACAAATAAGAAATGATGTATAAGAAATATACAGTTAATTATGAACCTATGCATTAATAAGTATACCGTGTATGCATTATTATGGTTAACTCAACTCGCATCATCGAAGATGCTCACGTTACGCTATTTCTAAAAATCATTTGAACGTACGGTACATCGTATCTCATTGCATTTTACAACATATGCATATATGCGCTCTTATTCCTCTTTTAAAGTGGTGTCAATAAAAATCGGGTCACACGAGTAGTGCAAATACATTTTCGAATAGCCAATTTGAATTTTTTTATTTTTTTTATTTTTTTTTATTTTATTTTTATTTTTATTTATTTTTTTTCAGGGATGATGATACATCTCAATTGTTAAATCCTTCTTGACCAAATGTGTTTCCTCGCACAATTGCAATATCCACCATGTACCTAATGAATTCTTGTTCAGTAGGTCACCCAATGTCGGTCAATCTCGCGTGCAACATGCTCCTTCAAAGTACATGACCAATTCGGTCACACCTCACACTCTATTTATTTTTTTTTTCTTTATCTTCACGCCTTTCTGATCCCGCAATTGAAAAGTTCTAATCACCTTCAAGTCATATTCCACGTATACGTTACAAAAATGAAGACAATGTTAATTAGTGCCTTCCTTCTTTCTTATTATTCTCAGAGGCAGGCACCATCATTTTCGCATCGGAAGAAAATTCCGAGTTCAAGGACCTGGTAAAATCTGTTTCATCATGCATGTCATCTGAACTTTGTGACACAATCTCATTCAGGAATATAGGAATATGGGTTCCAAATATCTTGTTGAATTCCCAATAAATAGGTATGTTGCTCGCAAGTTTATCCTGGAACCACACGCATACAAAAAAAAAAAAAAAAAAAAAAGGTCAACCATGTCACAAGTTAAGGCGAATAGAAAATTGCATTCGAGCATGGTCAAACTTCCCTTCCCTCCTGTGATAACGGCACAGGATATTTTAAACAGACGAAGCCTAGAAAGGGCACACGCGAAGGGTCCCAATGCCTTTATGATATATCGGCGAGCGTATCTCGAACAATGTCATGCGCAACAGTGTAAATTTAAGATGACCGAATTGTCACCTCTGGCCGGAGAATCGTGGAAGAAGGCTCCGAAGCGAGTGAAGGATGCATACAAGAACATTGCACGAGAGGTTGATAGGATATTGAGTGATACACGAAAGCGGGATTCCTTTCTCTCTCAACCGTCACTCATCTTCCTTGAGGAGGTGTACGGACGACAACCTGTGTCTATATCCAGCGGCACGGGTACAAAAATTTCATCCACGTCGGATGGCCGATTGCCCATCTACTCCGACCCGTCACCTTCGACGAGTGATCATCGTGGCCAAGAATCGACTACTTTGTATCACTCCCTTTCCGAAGAAACATCTCATGCAGGACAATATGTAGGCGCGCGGGGAAACTTTTACGGATTAATTTCAATGACGACTTATCATAAAAACATGTGGCTTTGGCATGATCAATTGCTCAGAACGGGTTACGAAGGATATTGAGTTGAAAAATGTGAATTCCACGTGTTTTTCTTTTGTAATTTTTTTTTGTGTATATTTATTTATAAATAAATCGATGGGTTTTCTTTTAAGAAGCTTCCTACAAATTTATTGTGATACTTGGCAGGGAACCCTTAAATGTTAGTGTGTGTAAGGGATTGACGGTATTTGCCACCATCCGTTCCGCTTGTATCACCGCTTGACGAATCGACGTGAAAGTATAATAGGATTATCTACTCCGGAATAAATCCGTAGAAGAAATCGCACAGTATTATACAGGGTTAATAATTCGTGTCATATGATACATGTATCCAAAATTACCGCCAAATTTGTAAGCTCATATCCTCGTGGGTAAAAAATGAAAGAAACAAGGCAATGCTTTTCATTGAACGCAACTTGTTCGCATGACGTCTAACGAAACGAGTGTAACATCGGACCCTGAACATTACCTAATTTCCACAGGATTTGGTAATTATAAAAGCAGGCAATTTTTTTCATTAGAGGGAAGTCTCGGACACGCTAAGTTCGTGTGTTGATGTTCTCTTCTCTTCTGTCGCTACGATCGTGAATATCATGAGCCAGGAATCCGAATCCATCACGGTACCCTTCCCACCCTCCGTAAAACCCCAGGATTTCCTTAAGGGAAGGAGAAACAGGGCAATAAATAAAGGTCCAAACGCTTTCTTCATCTATAGGAAGGCCTATCTGGATCAATTTCGAGCTCACGGTCGTAAAGCAAAGATGACGGACGTCTCGCCACTCATCAGTGCTTCCTGGAGGCAGGAACCCTTACACGTGAAAAATGCGTATAAAGATATTTCCCGTCAGGTCGAAGGGTTGCTGGCTGAAATAAACCAGAGGAAAGCGAGCGTGCACATGAATGTAGAACCAAATCTTACCCACCACGAGTCTCAGGAAACGCCATCTCTTTCAGAGACCGCAAGTTACCTTGAATATCCTTGCACATTCGACTTTTCGGCCGCCACCATTCACGCGCAAAGCAGTTCGCACCCCGAACCTCTTACCGAATATCTTGGTCCCACCAATCTTCCGTTTCTCATTCAACAACCGCAAATCATCCCTTTTTATTATCCCTCTGACGGTTCATACGATATGTTCTATTATTTTTCGAGTGCTTAATAAGTTAAAAGAATCGAATCGCAAAAAATTTATGATCCTTTCGTTTTATTTCTTTCCAACCTACATCCATACGATTTGTATGTGTAATTAAGATATGCCAATTAAGATGAATGAATAAAATATTAAGGTCAAATTACTGTAAAAGGTCGGATTTGGTACTGCATATCCTTTACATTATTAAAATGCATGCTGCATTACTTGTTCATACTATAGACTGTAATATAAGAATTGGCGCATATCAGAGAAACGGTCACGGTCGCCTTCACTGAATCGATATTTCTCCTTTTGTACCCAGCGAATCAACTCTGCTTGTCATTGCCATCTTCGAAATTTTCGATCGGCGATTGCCCATCATCTCGTGCCGTCGTCAAATCACTTTCTGTTATTTCGCCGTCAATGGTTTCCAGCTGAACAACTCCTACTCCCACCGGCTCACCATTTTCTACCATTTTTCTATCTAGGTCGTGACCGTCAATCTTTTCATCTTGCCAAACGTCATCCATCCCATCGCTTCGGTCGTCGTCATCGACCACACCATCTTGCCGAACCTCAATTATCCCTACCGTCTCTTCATCCACCATCATCTTATCAATCACGCCGTCTTGTTGAACCTCTTCTTCCATCCACTCCGTCTCGCCATCCTCCACCCTTTCGCTTTGTGGACGGACACGATCAATCTCTTCCTCCACCCCCACCATCCTTCCGTTTTCTACCGTTTCGCCGTCGGCGTCGTGACCATCCTCTCCTTGGACATCTTCAAGTCCATCGCTCACATATTCACACTCCCTCTCACAGATTTCGTCAAAATCCATGCGACAAGGATCTTCTTGATCGGACACAATGGACATGATTTTCCAATCGTGTTCATCGAGCTCCTTGACCACGTGTTTTGCGAACATCGAATCCCCTTTGGTGTACAAATATTTCAAGACCTGACATCTCAATTTATTTAACCCTAGCCACTTGGATGCCCTCAAGGTGATTCTCCAACGCCGGTTTTCCCACTTTTGATGGTTGAAATTGTACCGTGTTAGATCACTTTGTTTTGTAAGGGTGCACACAATGGTTCGCACCGAAACTCACCGTTTCGTACAAAAGTTGATCGCAAAGGCTTACCAATTCGGGAACGTCGAACTTTTTCTTGGAAGCGAGATAAGCGAGCACAAATAACTTATTCTCGTTCATACCTTCCATTGGGTATCCATACCTGGAAGTAATACCGCGAACTTGATATTAAAATTCCAAACGAGGATGAACAATGTCACCCTCACCCCCAAGATTTGACCAAAATGCTTACAGGTACTTTAGGAAAACGCCAAAGTCTTCAAAGGTGTACTTTAATTCAGTTTCTGTGTCTCCCTTGTAATGGCACAGTCCTGCGATTGATTTCGTTTTCGAACAGCTGCAATCATGCTTTAACATTCTTTCCCTAGGTGTCTCGCCATTGTCAATCGGTTTTTCGTTGCCGTTCAATAAAGCCGATCGCCGAAGTTTGAGATAACGATTCCAAAATCCTGTCGTGACATACAATACGCAAGTATGAGCGTGAAAATGAGTGTTGTCAACGCGAATAATTATGTCGGCGGTCCTTAGGTCGTTAAATAGAGGGTGAAGAAGTGACAGTTTGTTAATGTTCATTTCGTTCTTTGCGGAAAGGAAAACAAGGAAGATGATAATAATAATAAGAGGAAGTAAAAGGGAAAAGAGAAATATGACCTTCTATCTCGACTTGGAATAGGATGGAGGTATGGAATTTTGTAGTATTCGAAAAGCATGAATCATCAGATATCAGTGAAACATTTTATAGCTTTCTTCTCGAACACGTCATCGTATTTTTCGTGATCCGCTGCGTTGAGACGATAATAAGAAAAAAAGGTCCGATACGATGCACCCGCTCCCAAGCGTCAGAACACAACGGAATCACACGGAGCCACGAGAACTGGGTAAGACTTTTGACTGCTAACCACCGCACACGTTCTTTTCACAAGTGGCATATCACGTGGATGAGTTTTGTTCGCTAATAACTGACAGAACAAGTTTTTGGTTTGCACAAAGACAATGAAGACGTGGATTTACTTCCCATTGGATGATAAAGGAAAATCTGTATGCACATGGGTGCATACCGGATGATGTACCCGGCAAAAAAAACGCATAATGGTAAGACGCAGTCGAAGAGAAGCTGGGTGAGACGTCTTGCAAAAACTCGTGTGATGGCAGTGGAATGTTTCATGCCGATCGTGTTTCATGAAAGACAATCGAACGCAGTAGAAAAGAATTCATAATAATAATAAATTCTCAAAAAAAAAAAAAAGATTGATTTGTTTTCTCCACCATGCAGCTGCTCGGAATTTCGTCGACGAGTGATATGAATTTGTTGCCTCCAAAAGTGCGTATTCTACGCATGGCCATTGAGAATTCTCTTTATAATCATGGTCCTATGCTTTGTGATAGTTACTGATTTCGGTCAATAATAAACATCGGTGATGATACTCCAAATACCGATCATAAATAGGCAACGCTTTGTTTTCCTTTTTTAAACATCATCCGCATCTTGCATTTACGTAAGATGACACGATCATCGTTGTCATACGCACACGGGTCATAATCCTATAGTGCACTAAAATGGCATGTATAAGGCTATAAAACTTTATTGGAAAAGAGCAGTCTGATATGCTGCGAACCCAACTGTCCATTATCTTAACTTTATAAATGTGTGTCGCGCACCTTCATTCCCTTTTGACCATATTTTGCGCTTAATCCAATATGTTCATCCAAACATGATTGGTTAATGATGCATATACAATGACTTCAACAGTTTCTTAAAAAGGGTGAGTGAAGGAAGGAAGGAAAAGGTAAGGATTATTATGTGATACACAAAATCGCATTTGGAGCGGGAATGATAAATACCATAACACCAATGATTGCGATGGCACGCGGGTCCAGGAGAAATGATAACAATAAAATTAATAATAATAAATAAATAAATAAATAACAATTAGAAGAAAAAAAAAACTACACTAACGCAGACCATCTTCTCTTCTCACACCGAATACATTCGCGGGTAGACCTGGCGTCTAATACATTGTGCGACTCTGCACGTATCTCTGATTTGCTAGGCAACGTTTGTCAGCTTTATCTTACCAATCTACTAATTCTTGTTTTGCGCTTTAAGGTTAGACAAAAGTTGCACATGAATCTTATATGACATTTGTGATCTTTATATAAGAAATCTTTCACCCTGTGTCATACATTACAGGTATCATCAATATTCACGTGACTCGCCGTATTCTTTGTATTTAAAGTATAGGGAGGGACAATTCTAATGTGAACGCACACATCTAGCGCATAAAAGGGTTAAGTGATATCCGCGAAGTTTGTCACCCTGTTTTTTTAATTGATCACGAATTGCTATCCTGAGGTTGAATGGCGGTGTCGGTCACGAATTGCCATGTTAAGGTAAAATGGAAAAGAATATCTACCAACGAGATACAAATAATGAAATTACGCGTTCCTTGATGCAACTAATAGAATTTTCAGAGCCACAACATTTCGATAATCTGTACACACGCCCATGATAATTTTAAATTTGTCGATGAGTTGTTTGCGTGAGAATCCGGACCGGATGAGTCCCGATATAGTTATTTTCGCATTCTACTCAGTTTCATGTAGGAAAAGGGGGCACAACGTTTAAAGCATCAACCAATTGAAAAACATGAAATTCAAAATGGACAAGATTTTTTTTCTCGATCACAAATGTCATATAAGATTCATGTGCAACTTTTGTCTAACCTTAAAGCGCAAAACAAGAATTAGT
>CAJVPT010005592.1:0-12003 GCA_910592055.1 Acaulospora colombiana | reverse complement strand
TCTACCTTCGTTTCCTCCCATACTTTCCAAAATGATTCCCCCCCGACAAAAAGGCTCGTCCCCTTAATAAGGCCCATTGAAAGGGCCAGGGGGGGGGGGGGAGGAAGGCGAGAAGCTTATTAATTAATCTATTACCATCTATTACCCTATTCCTGTTAGATGTCACAAATTTCGTGTGCGCTATTACGGATGATCATGTGGGAAATAAATGCTTTGTGCAAATTTGAGTTCGAAGTTTAATTTAAGGAAAGTCATTGATGAAGGAGCGGCGTAATGTAAGGAGAGATGGCAAAAACCCTTTCGTGAACAAATGCTAAGGCATAGTGCAAAATTCCGAACACATGCGACCTTCCTTTTCCTGTCATCGGGAAACCGGATTTACCGCATACTCGTACACACTAACTCGCTATACTTAGTTATGCTAGTTACCAGGTTTACGAGAGGAACCTGAATTGCATCAAATCATCAAGTGAACATTCCGGTGGACACCCGAATTTGGAAGTGAGTAGATCCACAATTCGAATAAATTTGGAAGTCAATAATGTATTTCCAAGCCACCGTCAACTTTCACACGGCGCCACCCAAACACAATATAGCATCTTTGCAGCTGTAAGAAAAGGAAGACCAGAATTTTTCGGGTAGATGAGGAATTAATAAGAATTATAAAATTAGATCTCGACCGCGTGCGAGTAGATTTATTTCTATAAAAATGCATATGATTTTCTATAAATATTTAAATGAAAGGGCTTAAATGAAGGAGTATGAGAGGGGTTACCGTATGTCGAAACTTTATTGTTCTGGTAGGTTCACATTCACATTCTCCTAGACCTTTTGAATTACGCACACGTACGTGTGCATACGTGCCCACACACAAATACGCAAGCAACCATGCGCTTGGCATGAACAGCCGTCTTATTGAAAACCGAGAATTTCTAATCACCGAGCGCCATGTTTAGTATGACTCACACCTTTCGCAGTTCTGCGGCCGGAATTTTTTTCAGCTTGGCGGTGGGATGTTCACCCGGTCGGGAACTGATGGAATTGCGCAACAAGTCACGGCATGCGATTAAAAAAAGGTGAATGGGAAGGCGCGCGTGCAAAAAGCCGTTAGTCGGTCGGTCGGTCGACCCTTATTTTTACAAAAAGAAAAACTCCGAGCATGTGCAACCCAATAATGGTGTATCGAGAGTGCGCACACCATTCCATTGAGTTTTCCACAAATGACAAGTGACGATGGTATCACACGAGTACGTGCGACCACTTGATTTGGTCAGGAATTCCTATATGGTCTTGCGCGCAGCAGAATTTTTCATACGCCTACGGCTCACGGAAAACCGTAGGGGCCTGACGGAAATTCCCCAGCAACCCCAAACACCGGTAGTCCGAGTTCCGGGTGAGAAAGGTCAAGGAACGCTTCTTTGAAAGAAGAGGGATGGTTCGACGACCGCTCGCGAACACATCTTATTTTACTCGTGGAAGGAGAGTAATGTAACAAATAATTCGTTCGTGCGCACTGAAATTTCATAAACGGCGGCGCATCGGACATCATTAGCTTGTTGACGATTTACGTATTTTTAGATCACGTATCATCATCATCTATCTGTCATAGTAGATGTGCGGTGTATGCAAGCGTTCGTGTCCTATTTTACTTGGTTGCCGAATCGACAGGCTAGCTAAATTTTAATTCTAGAAGAAGTGAGACTCACACGCTTAATTTTAATTCTAGAAAAACACTGGTCTCACACGCGCCAAATTTTATTCTAGAAAAAAGGGAGCGCAGCGTCATATTTCACACGTCAGGTCACAAACAAACAAAGCCAAATGTTCGCACGAGAATTTTCTTTGTTCAAAAGAAAAAAAAAATTCTTTTTTTTTTTTTTTTTTTTTGATTCATTTATTGCGATTATTATTTTGTTCTGTTCCTCGAGGTTAAAAAAAAAGATTTTACGTGAAATGTAAGTTGCAAAAAAAAAAAAAAAAATTGATGATGGATTAAATGATTGATGATGGAATTTACAGGTATATGCAGCAAATATGTTTTGCTGCAATGTCTATGAAGTATAATATAAAATAAAATGTGGTAGTATTGGCGATGGATTTCGATTAAATAATGCATACGTAAAGGGGTGTGTATGGCTGGGATGGGATCGTGGCATAATTGCTTAAAAGATATACTTGAAGTTTTGCTTAATTTCATACTAATTTTTTTTTTTTGTTTTGTTTTTTTTTTGTTTTTTTTTTTTTTCTGTTCTTTTTTTTTGTTAAATACGAAAATATTTTTTTGATCCCAGTAATCATAATTTCGGATGTTGCGAAAAGTGTGTTTGCTACCATGCCTCCCCGAGATATTCGATGTAATTGTTCGTCAGCGGGAGACTGAGAGATGATGCGAAAAAGGAAAAAAAAGAAATGTCTGAAAGTAGGAAAGGATAAAGAATAAAATAAAATAAAATATGTAAAAAAGGAAAAAAAAAAAAAAAAAAAAAAAAGAATCTATCTCTTATTTACAAAGTAATAAACAAAGATTATTTTTTTTTTTTTTTTTTTTTTTTTATCACAAAAATGTCCGTTTTGTGGGAAAAAAAAAACATTGATGAAACCCCAACATCCGATTAATTCCTGTTTGCCCTAACCGGAGAACTGTACACCCGCTCCAATTCCTTTCTGACCATCGATTGATTGGCCGGTTTACCTACCCAGCCATTCATCCCTGCCTCAAAGTATCGCTCCTCGCAGGGATTTGTGGTGTAGGCGATTATCGGAATTTTTCGATTCTCTTCCAAGACCGTTGAACCGGCGGCGTGTATCGCGAGGGTGGTCTCGATACCTGACAACTCGGGCATATCTATGTCCATGAATATGATGTCAAAGGCTTCGTCGGATAATCGCTCGAGTGCTTCCTTGCCGCTCACGGTGCAAGTGGTAGTGTGACCGAATTCTCTGGAAAGAATTCTTGATAGCATCCTTGCGGTAATTACATTGTCGTCTACGATCAACGTCCTTACGCAAGGGGTGATTGATAGTGATGCCATGCCTGCAGAAATAGCTGTGACAGTTGAGTCGGATACGGTGGTGGCGGTTGGAGTGGTCGGTGAGGTTACAGGTGAGTGAACTGCCGAAGAAGCGCAGGTGATGGCTGGCATTTTGACTTTATGTTCCAGCTTTTTCTTCCTTTTTTTGATTATTTTAAGTATTAAAGAAAAACACACCAACAGTTTGCCCGATATTGTGTGAAGAAAGGTGGGAACGTTCTGTGCTTTTTTTTTTGATATTGTTGTTGGTAATAATGAAATTATTATTGTGGTGCTGTTATTCTGGTCGTCGACTAGTTGTCGTCGTGAAGTAGGTGCTAGCTTTGTTTGCGTTAAAAACTGTCTCGCAGTAGAAGTTTCGTTCGTAAAAAAAAAAAAAATCTGAAATGAAATAATGGAATAAAAGAGAAAAGAAAACTTCTTGAAGATTGAGAGGCGAAAAAAGAAGTAGGGGTCAATGAAATAAGGGACGGCCTTATATAGTTTTATATTTTATGGGCTAGCCTAAATAGGAGATAGTAGCTTCACCGAATACCAAGACTTTTTTTTTTTTGATGTACACCATTCAACTAGTCATTATTAACTATACAGTGAACCTAGACCCTTTTTTTTTTTATGCTCGGTTAATGTAAAACCCACCACCCGCCAATCAAGTGACCCATTTGCTAATGGCAATATAAAGGGATATAAGGTATAAAGTGAATGCGGAAATACTCAAAAGGCGGATGAGTAATACTGCGCACACTACGTGTAGATCTTTGCCGCCGCCGCCGCCATCAGTAACTTAGCATGACAGTCGGATGGATAGGCGGGTTGAAGGGATGCGAACCCTGGCCAATTCCGAGGACAATTGCGGGCACAAGGTCACCTAAACCCCCGAGATGAACCCAATAATATAATATACGGTTATAATAATGGTCGATAATGATAGTAATGATGACCAATAGTTAGCTGAAACACTAATCAGGCGACATTCCTCGTTTGTTGGTCATGAGAGAGTCACCCATCACCCATCACCCATCGTACGATCCATCTCAATATTCGATTATGGGCGGGAGGCGGAGTGTGGGACTTGGGTGTGCGCGCAGGAAATTATTCGTGCAATAATAAATAAGCTTGTGGTGGTTTCCCACCTGTTTATTGTTGTTTTGTTTGGTCGAGTCCAAGCTCTATGCCAACACATCAACACCTTATTACTAATCATGGAAAACCATTGGGGAAGAAAGGAAAGGAAATTTGTATCACTTTACTCCGCAAATTAGTGGTTTGCTGGTTTGTTTGCTGGGCTGGTTGGTCTAATGAATAGATAGGTAAGGTGATTATTATAATTATATAATGCGTGTATAGAACCGATAAATTATATAATACAGTATATAAACAGTATATATAGATATATATTGTATGTGCCCGCGGTATACAAGCTATTCATTAATACTTTTAGGTGTTATTATTTTGTTACATCACATCTCCTCGTACTGTACACTTCGATGAAATATGGCAATCAATCTCTCATCCCCGTCATAGTAAATTCCTGAATGATTTTTTTCCATCACGCCACCCTATTGTTTCGAGGTGTTGCCGTGTTTCTCTGTTTGTCGGCGACGCAACGTTGCGCAGGAATATGGTTTTGTTCCGATCGCCGCAAATTGGGAAAACAATACCACCACCCACAATACCAATTGAAGTCCACTTGCCACAATGAGCCACGCATTCTGCCGTTCGTCGTCGAATCACATCACGCCAACGCCAACAATTAACAAATCCAATTGTTACGGTCGAAATACCGGCCACTTGAATGCGCCGCATGCATAGCATTGTACGTCGTGGAAAAAGAAAGAAAGAAAGAAAGAAAGAAGAAAAGAAGGAGGAAAAAAAAAAAAAAAAAAAAATCATAAGTTTTAAATGTGTGCACACAAACAATAATCGCATGTTACCGACGAATGACCATGATGACCATACAAGGCAATAAAACATTGATGCCGTCGGAGATTTACCCCAGAGCATGAGTCTCAAATATTTACATGACATGAGAGGCCGGTCAGGTGTTTTTGTTTGAACATTGAGGTGCGTATATGGGTGTGTGTGAGTGATAAAATAATGACAACAATAGTGATGTTGTTATTGTTACCGCAGTGTAATAAACTAGTTGTGACTCATGTCTGCTGTGCATTTATTCCACAAAAAAAAAAAAAACTTTCGAAACACCAACAATTGCGAACACGCACACCTCGCAAAGATCATGCGCAGTCTTCGGTTCAAAATTTCCAGGCCGTAAGACAAAGAAAACGTGCGCGTGCGGATGGGTGTGACAAAATATTGGAACCGTAATTATCGTATTTCATTGTGGTTATTGACATGGAAATACGAGTCAGCTGCATCAGGTGTTGAACATCATGCGAATGTATGCGCATTCTGTCTCACTTTTTATTATATACAGTATTGAGCGAAGCTTAGCTCGGCTAGCATAGCATGGATAGATAAGAGAAAGGGACATGTTCATTGTGTCAACAAGAGGTCATAGATGATCGGATGGCTCACGGGACGAGAAAACGTGTTACATTCTTTTCGATGCCACGTCCACATCACATCCAGATTTCGTCTAGTGTCAGAGGTTAAAATTGATGCTATTGTCCTTCGACGTCTCTCGTGGACTCTGATGTCAACGAATTGTGTGTGAATTCATGTGCACCAAAGACAACCCACCCTTTATCGCCCAACCCCAGAGGCCGTTGAACAAAAGAACCATTGTCCATAATTATTATATCATGTCTTTCACTGGTCACATTTCGGTGACAATAGCATCGGTTGTATGTAACTGTACGCACATATACAGTACGTGTCAATCAGAATATCCTAACCAATAACGATAGCCATGCGCGCAATATGTCAAATACCAAGAAGTTGCCAATCACAAGTAATCAAGTAATCAGGCACGTCCTTTGTTCACAAGTGCATGAAACTAGACTCGCTTCCTATCGCACTCCCCTCAATCGGTTATTGCTAAAACCCTGGAATTTTTGTCCGTGGTCATCACCAGCGGCATCGACCGCATCCTATACGTACGTACTGTACAAAACCTTGAAAAAACGTGGCCAATTTTATTGTTCGGAGAATTACTGGAATTTCAATGCATACAGTAAATGCGTTGTGTGTGATGCGAACGATGGATGCATAATATATTGATCAGAATATATATACGCACATAAAACAACTGTATATGATAGAATTTGAAACACCTAATCCTTGATTGCGACAAGTGTCATTCATCTCGGTCGCAGGATTGATTCGACTTCCTTGGCACCGAACGACTTTCACACGGTGGTCATCAATTCAACTCCTCTTCTATGAACTGACTAGCATCGAAATGTGTTCATTCAAATCAAATCTTAATCACCATGTGATTGGTCGACTTGTTTACATAATATGCCCACAATCCTCGGCTCGCTCTCTCTTTTTTTTTTTCATGATAGCCAACTTTTCATTTTAATCTCGGTACGCGTGACCAACAATAAAAATGGCACGCATTGTTAATTACTCTACATCTACTGTATTTAATCAATCTATTCAAAATAGACCGATGTACACGAATCGGCTGATTTCTTTTTGGGACAATAATTTCTTACATAATCTAATTTTTAAATGAGCGCCACAAGGGAAATTGAGTTGCAGCAACAATTTTTTTCTCGACGGACGGAAATTGCGCGACGCACAACCAACTACCCTGTTTTTTCTCGATAACCTTTCGGAAATTGCACTTGTGCAATCATCCTGATTGTGAAAAAAATAATATCATAAATTATGCAGCCCATATAGCATACGTAAATTAAATAATTTTTTGTTTGCGTATAAAACAAAAACAACTGCTTATTATTCCACCGCGGTATACGATTTCTTTTTTTTCTTATTGGTGATTGGTTGATTGAACAGAAAGATGGAAGTTCCTTGGGGGCTGCAGGTGGCATCTGGAAGCATTATTCTAGGGTGAGTTTTATGTAATAATAAAAAAAAAAAAAAAGATCATCTTCAACAATCATGTCTTACAATTGTATTCAATTTTATTAAAAATATTAATTTTATTATGGTCATAACAATTTGAACATTCTCATCGATTTTAAAAATAGCACATTTTTATCAGCTGAATTGACGATGATCGCGCGTTATTTTTAATTGATCATTCATCCGTCCAACTTCTTTGGCAATCTGAACAATCGAGTGAATTCGCATTCTCTCAAAATCCTTTCTCAAGGAAAAGATCACACGATCCTTGGTTCAAAGAGTTAAGCTTTTACGTTTTAAAAAAGTTTTAGTTTAATGCGCTTTATGTGTTTATGGGAGTTTTTTTATTTATTTTTTTTTAAATAGGCTTATCAATTTGCAATGCAATTTGGGGTAAACTCAATTTCTTTATACAGGAAAATGCAATGATTAGATTAATGACAAAGGTATTTTTTGTATTCCGTAAGTAGTTAGAAACCTATGGAGTGGGCGGTGGTTGCTCCTCGTCACCTTCCTCCGATGGCGGTGGTGTGATCTCTTTTGGCTCTTTGGTTTCGCCGGTTTCCTTGGGATTAACGTAATCATCATACGGATTCCTCTCCACAAAGGGTCTCTTTCCCAACAACGTTATCATGTCCTCCCTGTTCAAGACCTCTTTGGATAACAAGAGTTGCGCCACCTTTTCCACGTCCTTTCTCTTCTCCGTTAATAACTCCGTGGTTCGTTCATAAGCCAATTCCACCAGTTTGCGAACCTCAATGTCAATCATCTTAGCCGTCTCCTCGGAATACGGCTTTTGAAATTGAGGCTCCGTCTCATTGGGGTTGTGGAATGACAAAGGTCCCACGCTGGGATTCATACCATAGACCGAGACCTGGGCGTACGCCATCTTTGTGACCTTTTGCAAATCATCCTGAGCTCCGGTGGTCACAATGTTAAAGAAGATTTGCTCCGACACCCTTCCGCCCAAGGTCATGCACATGCGGTCCAACAATTGCGCGGTCGAATACAAATATTGATCCTTTGGTAAGTATTGGGCGTACCCGAGTGCACCGATACCTCGAGGAATGATGGACACCTTCAACAACGGATCGGCGTGCTCGAGGAACCACCCGGCAACCGCGTGTCCGGCCTCATGATAGGCCACGGTTTTCTTTTCCTCGGGTGATAACACACGCGACTTCTTCTCTAGGCCCGCGATCACTCGTTCAATCGCCTGTTCAAAATGTTCCTCCGACACCGAATCCTTCTGATAACGCGCGGCTATCAGAGCGGCCTCATTGCAAACATTGGCGATATCGGCACCAGAGAATCCCGGTGTCAACGAGGCCAATTTGTTTGCCAGCCGACCGATGTCCTCCCTTGTTTTTATGGGTCTCAAATGCACTTTAAAAATTTCGCTTCGACCTTTTATATCGGGTCGGTCGATGGCGATGTGACGATCGAACCGTCCCGGACGCATCAACGCGGCATCCAGCACATCCGGTCTGTTCGTACCGGCCAGAACCACCACATGCTCACTCGAACCAAACCCGTCCATCTCGACGAGCAATTGATTTAATGTGCTTTCACGCTCATCATTCCCCCCAAATTGTCCCATCTTCCCGCGAGACTTTCCTATCGCATCAATCTCATCGACGAAGATGATGCATGGCGCGTGTTTCTTGGCATTGGCGAATAGATCGCGAACCCGAGATGGGCCTACGCCGACAAACATCTCCACAAACTCGGATCCGGAAACACTCAGAAATGGGACGCCGGCTTCACCCGCTGTCGCTTTTGCGAGCAAGGTCTTACCCGTACCCGGGGGTCCACTCAAAATGGCACCTTTCGGGATCTTGGCCCCCAACTTCTCATAAGCCGACGGATCCTTTAGGAATTTAACAAATTCCATGATTTCCTCCTTGGCTTCATCCATCCCCGCAACGTCTTTAAACTTGACTTTGACCTCGGTCTCCTGGTTGAACAATTTTGCCTTGGACTTTCCAATGCCAAAAATTCCTTGCGAACCAGCCGCCCCACCTGCGCGTCTTGTCATGTAAAACAACACGCCCGCTAGAAGAAGGGTTGGCGCAAAGTGCAACAACGTGCCCATGATATTTATTTCATCGTGATATGCCACGGGGATACGCTCGGTTGGTGGAATTTCTAGTTCCTTCTGCGCCTCATCTAATTTCCGTTCGAACGCCTCCACCGACCCAATGCTGAAATAGTAACTCATGGCCGGCAATGACGACACGTTCGGATACATTTGCCCGGTCGCATTTGAGTTCAGGTAGACTCTGACCTTCTTTCGATTCAACACAACCAATTTGTCCACTAGACCTTTATCCAAGAACGCCGTTCGAAATTCTTGCCACGTTATCTCTCGTGAATTTTCATTGCCTCCTGTGACTTTATAGAGAACATAGGCCGAAAATAAGAGGGGGAGTATTGTATTGGTGTTGAGTTGAAAGTTAAACTCCCGAGACGACGGTGATTGCGGTTGTCTTTGCGTCTTGTGCTCACTCTGCGAACGCGAACTGTCAGCTGTGCTTGCTTTTGGTTTTTGATCTTTTGCATTGTTTTTGACTTTGGCAGCGTCCTTATTAAAAAAGTTCTCGAATCCTTTTGGTATTTTAATCGTTTCATTTACGTCGTCCTTGTGGTTTTTTTTCTCTTCGCCGTTGGGACTTGTCTTTCCCTCCTCACCACCGCTGCCACCCTTGTTCTCCTCGTTGACAGGCTGTTTTGACGAATCAACTTCCGTTGCATACGCTCGAAGTCTATTATTCCTTTGGTTCGTTCCGCCTAAACTATTCCGTACGGTTCCTCTCGATATATTTACCAGAGATCTCGAATTTCCGGCTGTGAGCGTGGCGTATATCCTATTGCGATTTGGGCCTCTGCGGACTGCACTCGATATGCTAAGTAAGGTATAGGCTCTCATAAAGTGTAATCGAATCGTTCCGGTCCTTGCAATGCAACCATTCATTTTAACATTTGATGAAATGCCCATCTCTGCAAAATTTTTGTACTAACGATTTTGGCCGGCATCAAGGAATAATAAATTCCCGCGTAATTCCGGTTTAACGGAACAACGAAAAAAAAAAATTGTTACTAAGCGATTTTCCTTTTTTTTTTCTTTTTTTTTTTTTTCGACAATAAAGACAATTGAATTTTACCCTATATCGATTGCATAAATCAATTGATTTATGCACAACATTTTCATGACAAGATATTTATTATATTTATTTTGATTAACTCGTTTGAGCCACTTCTTAATAACAAATATCTAGCAGGCAAATATGCTGTATATTTATTTTTAAAAAGGTAAATGTAACTTTTTTTGTAGTAGTTTTGATGATAAACTTTATTAATTGCCATGATCTGACTTTTTTTTTTTTTTTTTTTTTTTTTTTTTAAAAAAAAAAAAACCTGTAAAAAGTAGTATTGATACAATATCTTTTTCTCATTTTATAACTCACTTTATTTTAAAATCATTATTTTGTATTACCTGCAGCCAGGTTAGATAGTAGTTTATTGATTTTAAGAAAACAAAAGTATATATTCATTAGAGCAGAATGAAAATACTATGGCTAAATATTTACAGTATATCATATTTAACTAATTTATCATAAACATAAAAAGTCTTTAAATCAAATCTTAAAAATAATATTTTACTTTGAAAAAAACTTTGAATAAAAACCTTTCTAATTTATTTTATTAAAAGTAACAATTTATCACTATCACATGTTTTTTCAAGCCACTAATTAATAAGAAATTACAAAAGAAAAGAAAAATATAAAAAGAAAGAAGAATATAAAAGAAGAGAGGAATATAAAAGAAGAAAGATAAGTATAAAAATATTCAAATGTGTATAAAAGAAAAAAAAAAATAAAAAAATAAAAATTCAATTTCTACAAAAAATATAACTCTTAATGTTTCTTTTTAATAAGATGAATTTTATTAGAATATATAGAAACTCTTTTTATTGATTTTTTAATTACATACAAAAAAGATATTTGTAAGAAGTTTTTCACTTCTTTGTACTTTAAGAGTCATTTCTATCCTTTTTCTATTGTTTATAAATCTTTTTATTCAAAAATTTGACTTCCAATAATCAAGAAAAATCAAATAATACCTTTGATACTAATGGTAAGAAAGTTTTAAAAGGAAGAAGAACTGGTTATGAAGTATTTGAAAACTTTTTTAATCTTTGAAATAAGAGATTTGCAGAGAATTTGTTATAGTTAAAAGATTTATTTTCTTTTTTTTAAACTATCTTAATCCTTTTAAAGCTCTTATTTTTATAGTTTTTAGGAGAATTTTGCCTATCTCAGTTTAATTCTGAATTTTTAATAGCATAAATTCTTACTAAAGATAATTGGTTGATATAAAACATATTAGTTTTTGAAATATAAACAAGCTTCTATTGATCACATTCATATATTCTAATGATATTATTGATAATAAAAGGAGTTAATTGATATTTGAATCCTATCCTACTTTTTCAATTAAATTAACCTGCAGATCAAATTTTATAAGATCAATAAAATACAAATAACAAGTTCCAGATAATAAAAAAGTTACTATTTATTCAAATTGAGATCTTTCTCTCTTATCATTTTGATCAGATAAAATTCAAGATCAAAATCTATTTTTTATTATAATCAAACAATAAGATTGAACAGTTTTTAGTTCATATTGAGCTTCAATCCTTTGATCACAATTGAGAACACATTTTCTCAAAAACTATTAAAGGATATCATAATCAATAAAAATCTCTATATATGAATTCAGTAGACAACAGTATATATATACTATTGTCTACTTACACTAGACTGTTACCTACTTATAAGTAAAGATAGGTTTCTAAAGGGAAGACAGGGACATAAGTCAAATATCTCTCATTAGAAAACATTAAAATTTTTAAATTAATAACTATAAAAAAACTACTCATAATTGTTCTTTATTATCTAAATCATTGATTTAT
>CAJVPT010005591.1:0-12003 GCA_910592055.1 Acaulospora colombiana | reverse complement strand
AGAGTTAGTACAATTGGATCAAAGAATGGGATATCTTGAAGATAATAGCTACTACTATTACTCCTATGAATCAAATAGAGAGACACCCATCGAACAAGATAATAAATCAGTTATGGCTAACAACATAAGCATGATCTCAAACACATCCAGGAAAAGAATGGCAACCAGTCCAATACAGGACATTTGATAAGATCAAATTCACATCAATTAACAACTATCAAGACTTGAAAGTAACATGAATGCCATCTCAATCTCACTTACAGAACTTATTAACATCCAAGACCCATTCTCGTCAGACACAATTCCATCCTCCACATTCAACCAATGAGTGAAACATCCAATACACATATAGAAATCCCCAATGAACTAGCAGACAATATTACTACAGAATCTTTGAATACAATAAATAATTAATACAATCCTATCTGGAAAATTATTACATACAACATATATGGATTAATGAATGATATCAAATATAACACATAATTAGAACTTTGCAATCTTAATAATTGACAAATTATAATTACCACTGAAACAAATGGAACAATGCAGCAATCAAAATACTGGAAACATCCCAATTTTCAATTATGGTGGACACATAAGGATAATCAAAACATTGGATATAGGATAGGTATTACTTTACAACACAAACTTGCTTACAAAGTATTTCAACAAAAAAAATATCAAGGTAGACTCATTGCTCTGGACCTGGCATTTCCAAATAAAAACAAAGTCTAATTATTAAAGCTTATTTTCCAGCACACTCTTTCAATAATGAAAAACAAAATACTTTCAAAATAATATAACAATGGATCTCAGAGTGAAAAAAGAACAACTTTCAAATAATAGTTGCAGGAGATCTCAATGCAGTAAGCAACTCAAATCTGAACAAAAAAAGTACTCAAAAGAAATATCAATTAATATTCTTTTCAGCTCTACACATATAATACTTATTAGAACAAGGTTTCGTCGATACTTATAGAGAACACAACCTCTCATGCAAAGAGTACACTTGATACAACCTCCTAAATAGCAGCAGAATAGATCAAATATGAATGCTACTATCTCAAATATAGCAATCTAGAGAAGCATATATCATAGCTATATTAGAAACCTAACTCACAATGATTATACTGGCATACTAACTGAAATTGAAACATGGCAACTAGATAAACTAGCCAAATGCACCTCCAATCAGAGATTCAATTGAAACAATATAAGTAAAGAACTATGGGATAAATTTGCCACACAAGTGGAGGAAAACATTATATACATAGAAGAACTATCAGATATAGTATCTTAGACATCAATCAGCTATAGAACAAATTTACATACATGATTCATTAAGTGGCAAAAAAACATATTCCTAAACACAAACTACACAGAAAATCTAGAGCTCAAGAACAACAAAAGAACACATTTCAGAGAATTGAGAAGCTGCACAATATTATACATCAGATGCAAATACTATAACAAGACTCATCAGAGCATACTCTGACTGAAATATTATAAGCAATCAATAATATCTTGACAGAGTTATTTTAGGAACTAACTAATCAACAACTCACCTTTTCCCACAACTACATAATTAGTTGGATAACAACTACTCAAGATTTCAGCAAAAAACTCAAAATAGCAACCAGATGGTTTACTAATCACAGGAAAAAACAAATTATAAAACAATTCTCTATTAGATACCAGGCAATACTAGCAAATCAAAAGAAAGCAATAATAAACAACATCCTCAATCAACCCACAAGATCAATTATATTAGACAAAGTGATTATTCAAGAGGACAATAATATTGAAATCATAATAGATCCTCAAAAAATTCGTACTCAAGTCAAAGAACATTTCAAACAATGGACTCCAAAAGGAATATAGTCCCATTGCAGCTATATCCTATTTGGCAAGAGATATACAATTCCAAAAAGAATATACAAGCTACATGGTATCAAGGCACACTAGCTCCAATCTCACTGCAGAAACTGGTCCAAACAATCAAGCATAGAAGCTTACAATTGGCCCCAGGAAAAAACATCATACTATACAGAGCCTATAAATATATGAAGGAGAAAACACTCGTACTTCTCCTTAGGATTTTCAATAATATTCTAGTATTAGGCAACACTCCTAAGAAATGGAGCAAAGGTCTTATTTATCTGATTTCTAAACATAAGGACTGGAACAACAATCTCAATATCACAAGACCAATCGCACTACTGGATGCAAGTCAAAAAATTTTTACAAAGATAATAATAGATAGACTGGCAGATAGTATAGCAAGATATTCCATTCTATATAAACTAAACTGGATGATACTTCCTGACAGCAGCACACAAAATCCAATTTATATAATCAATAACATTATCAAGGATACTAAAGAATTTAACAAACAAGCTTGGATATTAAGCCAAGATATGTCCAAAGCATATGACTCAATCAATATTGAAATGCTTCAGCTAGTATTGCAACATATCAAAGTTCTAATACAAATCACAACTCTCCTTACAAACTTGCTCAAGAATCGAACAAATGTAGTCATCACATGCTATGGACTCACAGAAGAATATATAGTACTAGATGGAATAGATCAAGGTGATACCATTTCTCCTCTATTGTGGAGAATCTTTTATGATCTTCTTCTCTCTACAATCCAAGCAATATGCTAAGGCTACACAGTCTCATCCTATCACACTAGGTATATGGATCAACCCACCATACACAAAATGACCTCAATTCCTACAAGTGCATACATGGATGACACAACATGGCTTGCAGAAAATAGTACAGACCTTCAACATATAGTTATTATTGTAGAACAATTCTATCAAATAAATGACATACAGGTTAACCCACAAAAATCCTTTTTCATTATTATTGATGGTAACTATAGAGATAGGATAACAGATATATACTTGAATATTCAACATATCAAGGGCTGTGATAATGATACCTCTGTTAGAATTTTGGGAGTTTGACATGATACAACAGCTTCTAAGAAATATCAAAAACAACTTATTAAACAAAAAATTTTATAAACATACTCCATTATAGAAAGCAAAGCCATCATTAACAAACAGATGTGATATATTATCCACCATATATTATATCCCAGTATAAAATATCTGCTAAATGACTTAATTCTTCCTGAAAATACATGCAACAGACTGTCCAGCAAATTGGCAAGTATGTTCAAGCATAAGATAGGATTAGCAAATATAATACCCAACAATGTCATCTATAATCCAATAGAATATGGTATCTTTTACATATGGGACAAATAACTTCAAGTGCATGTATCCAATTGGACTCAAAGAATTAACCAAAAGAACATTACAGGAGATCTAGCCAGACATTGCTTGCAACAAGCACAAAATCACTTTTGATTAATAAACAGTATTCTCGTATACTACATTACATCTATTATGTCAGCAGGAAAGAATTTTATACATAACATCATCATACTACTCAGAAAACATAGATTTAACTTTCTCTTGAATGAGTACAAACCTGTTGTTACTATAATACACAAAGCAAAAACAACAATAAAAGAAATCGTGACATCACAGTTCTATTGCACACACAGAAAACAACTTTCCAAACACAATCTTTTATTCATAGAACAAATACTAAATACCAGCAGAACCCATACACTTCATTGATTACAAGTTATTAGGTATAGAGACAAGCAACCCACAGAACATACTCCAGAATGTTTCACTAACCTCCAACAGAGAATGAATAATCCCACAATCAAAACACTATACCTACAAAGCAACGTATAAACCCCTTTCTTCAAAGTACTAGTTTAATAGAGCACCACACCTATCAATTGCACTGGGCAGTAATATATAGAAGAAACACACTAGCTATTGGCAAGAAAAAAAAAATAATTTGGATGGTAGTATTACCTATACACACTACCATAATACAACAAACAATGAATTATCACTCTTCAAATATGATGGATATTTTTTAAATGAAGGGAATAGTGACTAGAACTGCTTATTCAATACAAAGGCACAAAAAGCTGTCAAGATCCCAGTTGTAGCAAGTTGTATATCCACCTTTCAGCACTTTACTCCAAATGGAAACCTTTAGTATAGATCAAGAGTATCACCTGAATCAATTCACATTACATTGAATCAAATGCACATAACTCAACAAGTCTACCAACAACATTCAATAGTAAACATCTCCCATAATGTAGTATCATTGCAGATCATAATACACCTCATTGGTAGTCAATATAGAATCTCTGAGCTTATTGCCATATCTAAAAGAATAGATATATATTCATACTTCAAAATTTACACAGATGATTCTCTCAGCAAATGGAACAAAAAATCTTACATGGGATTAGATTGGATTATTATCATCCCAAACAATGAAGAATACACATTCAAAACCCAAATCCATACACATCCCTTATCCTCAAGGACAAAAATTATAGCTATAACAACAGCAATACTGATCTTACCAGAAAACTCAACAGTTGATATTTTTATAAATAGTCAAATAGTGATCAACTGTATCCAACAGTTTTTAAAAGTCTCAGCATCATGCCTTATCAGAAAACAGAAAAACTTCTATATACTTCAAACTATAAAGGATACTTGTATTGCAAGACACATCAAATTACAGCTGCATAAAATTTAAGCCCACTCAGGCATTAAATATAATGAACAGGCTGTTCAACTGGCCTTAATAGGACTAGATCCACAAGAAATATATCCAGGCAGCAATAATCTCAATATTCAACCTACTCTCAATTCACAAACATATATAACAATACAGTGGGATAACATTCAGATCAATATACCAACAAAAAAACATTTGCAAAAAGATTACTTAGGCAAAATATATTATACAATAGTACTTACTCAATAGAATATTCACAGATTTCACTGGACAATACAAACATACCCATTGACAAGAAACATATAACCATCTATACCTATCTCAAATTAGTAATTCAAATACCTAATTCGAAGATCAACAAATATGAAAGTTTTCACTAAATTTCTGGAATAATGAACTTTACATCAAAACCAAATTGTACAGTAGAAAACCATCATTATACAAAAATGACAAATGCCGTAACTGCAATCAAGTGAAAGACAATTATTATTCCTTCCTATGTCAACACAACAAAACAGACATTAAATCTCAAGCCATCACAATAATCAAAAAAGTGATACTCAAGTACATACTCAAAAAAGGATTATTCAAGCACTAATCACAATAAATAATAACATAATGCTAGATACTACATAACAGCTCAAATTATTCATCAAAGGGATCTTTTTCAAATCTACTATCCAAACAATCCACCAAACATTTCATAATGCTGCCAAAGCAAAGGAATGTATAACTGAAATATCAATAGAATGGAAAAAACTTTTATATTCAACTTGAAAGACCCAAAATGAGACATTTCAAAGATGAAAAGAGGAACATGGCATCTCAAGGAAAAAAGAAAAATGGCACAAATATGAAAAAACACCTCCAAACCCGCACAGATGGATAAATAAACAGCCTATCAAAGATAGCTATATAGATTTAATCAATCAATATATAAAACATTTCATTCTTGAAAATACCAACATGGCATCCATCTTTTCCTTTGAACCTAGTGCTAGCTTTATCTTGGCAGGTTAGTCCTCCCTTAGTCTGGAGTGGCAACAAGCCATCTGGTGAACTCTTTAGAGTATCTAATTAGTTTTAAGAAGTTTAGTAGCATGTATGATATTTTTTGTAATCCCTACAATATACAGTTGCATATTACTTTATCAAGCTAATAAATAAGGCTGAGCCAGTTATAAAAAAAAAAAAATTTTTTTAAAGAATACACAAAAAGAAAATTATGATAAAAAATTAATAAGTTATTAAAATAGTTAGAAGAAATATTATTTCAATTGAATATTTCTTATTGAAAAGAAGTCTTCAAAAAAAAAAAACTCTTTCCTGCAGATTCTTTTTTTCTTAAAAATTTTCTTTTTAGGCAATTTTGGGAAATAAGAAGAAAAGTAAATGGAAAGATAAGTTCTCCTAGAGACTGCAGAAGCCCATACACCTAGGGCAGACCCAACTATAATGAGAATATCCTGGCAAAAGGTAACATAAGACTGTCATGCAAAGAAACCCATATGGAGACAACAAAGTTGAACCCAAAAACTAAAGGAAAAAAAAGAGAAACCCCTCCAGAAAATGCCAAAAATGAACAGTCGAGGAACAAAAATAGAAGCCAGCCTACAGTCTCAGTTACAGAAACTACTAGAAAAAAGAAAACCAATCAGCAACAATCAACTTGAAGTAATAAAATGGAAGAAATGAACACACAAGATATACAAACTGACAATAGTGACAAATGTAGAAATATCCAAGAAAATGAACAAAGTAAGGACTCTTCTGTCTCATTTATAGTAGCAATAATAGATGACTCAGACATAAAAATAGAGGAATCAGGTACTAGCAGCCAGACAAGATCTGAATCTAGCAGGCAATGACAGAAAGTCTCCTATAGAAACACATCAACTAACAGAATAGGCAAACCCAGACCAAGATCACCTATTAATCCAGCAACAAGATTTGGAAGGAAAAGAGTCAAAACAAATATTAAAACATCAGAAGTCCCAGAAAGAATTACCAATCAAAAGATGACATATATCGCAAAAAGCTTAAACACACTCACTGGCCTTCTCTTTACCCATAGCAAAGGAAAAGGAGAAGAGGAATATATTATTGCTATTTTCAGTGATTGCCATACTGTAGAAAAAGTATGCAACACTATCTTACTTGAAACAGATGAGATTCATCTTGAACACATGACTTTCACATGTCTTAGACTAAATAAGGAAAACAGTATCAAAGTATGGAATATCTTCTGGACACAAAATTCATAGAGATATAATAAGCTTTTGTCAAATTTGGAGAGATTACAAATATCGACATGTTCACACAACAAATGTAACAATCAGTAGTTATCACCTATGCAAACAAACAGATTAAAGAAGATTTAATAGCCAAATGAAGTATTCTACTATGATCAGACTAGTCAAAATTTTTGATGCACAATGGGATATGGACCAAATGATATCACGTAAAAATATTACAGTCAAGTTAATGAACCTTCCACCCAATACCACCACCTTCGATCTCAGACTAACATGTGAACAAATCAGAATCAAGATATACTACCTTCCTAGGCATATACTGTATCATATAGATGCAAGCATTTTGCAATTATTGGTTTCATGAGCCAAGAGAACCTGGAAGCAACAATAATACGGAATATTCTCTTTGGAGAAACTCAAGCAGAATAGAAACCAATTAATACAAAACTTTGTACTGTATGTGGAAGTGCAACACACTTAGTCATCCAATATCCAATCAAAGAAAGAAGAACACAATGGAACCAGTACAATTCAGAACAAGCTAATAGATTCAGTAAACTGTATAATAGGTTCAGGCCAGTATATACTGAAACTATAAGGAGAAGGGTGACCACACACAATAATCAGAAGAAGGTCAAGCCAGGCTTATACACAGTGGCAGCAAGGCTATCAAAAGAAGTGAAGACATATCCTCACCCTCCTCAAACAGTCATGACAGAAGTACTCCATATTCTTAAGACAATAAGACAAGAAATTCAAGAGATAAAAGAAGACATAACTGAACTAGAGGAATGCATAGTTAACTTAGAGACATATAATTAAGACTACACAAAACAAATGGATGAAGACATTTCCCCTTTGATATAGAGAAAAGTCCAGTAATAGACACAACATTTCAAAATAGTACCCAAGATATTTGTATCCAATAACAATGTATTTAGTTATCCATGCAAAACCTAGACAAACATATAGATCAGATGTATAACACCTTACTTAACTCCATGTCAAGTAGCACACCCTTTTCCTCATATAAACAATAATGGGTAGTAATCAGAGTACTATATCTATAGAAGAATCAAGCAACTCTAGAAACAATCAAATAATAAACTCTTACAATACATAAGAATAACAAATGGAAAAAACAGACAACTTAGCAACAAATCCAAATCACAATTCAAATACGAACAATACAACAGCCAGTATAACAATACTTACAATAACATATAGAGAATATAAACCAATATGAAAAGTCACAACATTCAACATTTAAGGTCTAATAGAGATATACAAATGTGAAATATGATTCAATTTTTGTGACACAACAAACTGGGATATTATAATTACTACAGAGACAAATGGTTCATACCAACATTCAAAACATTAGCAACACAAAAAATTCAAATTATATGGACCCATAAAGAAGCACAAACTAGTGGACAAGGTCTAAACATAATGATCAACAAGGACATTGCATACAGAGTTTATAATTATAAAATATTTGCTAGTAGACTCATTGCAGCTAACCTGGCCTTCCCACACAAAGAAAAAATAAGAATAATTAAAGTGTACTTCCCCATATACTGTAAAACATGGAAGGAGAAAAGCAAAGGGTACTTATCATCTTAAGCAAATGGATAAAAGAAGCAACAAAAAAAGGATGATATATTTTGATAGCAGAAGACATAAATGGAGTTTCCAATCCAACAATTGATAAGTAAAGCAGTACAAAGATAACAAAAAAACATTGTCCTTCAGAAAAACAAATATAAATCCTTTTGGATAATAACTTTGAAGATATATATAGAACCCACAATCCACAAAGAAAGAATACACCTAAAGTAGAGAAGAAAGTAGCAATAGAATCGATCAAATTTGGATGAGCCTGCAGGCAATATGATAATCAAAAATGGCTACCATTAAGACCTTACCACACTATCAATTCTAAATGATCATGTCACAATGATAGCAAAAATAGAAGTATGAAATCTTAATATCTCCAAATAAGCAACTTACCACAAACACAACCATAGATACAACTGGCAACTCACCACAACTCAGCAATAGAAAAAGTTCGACAAATATATCAAATATAATATACAAACAGAATGCATACGTAATCAATACCTGGACCACAGATGGAATCAGTTCAGTGACAATATCCAGAAAGCAGCCAAAAAATATATCCCAAAAAAGAAATTATATCAGAGAAAAAGGTATCAAGTCCAAAATATAGAAAAAGTACCATTTATAATATAGCTACAGAAATTTCTCATACAAGCAAGGCAACAACTAACAAATAAAGAAGAAGGAAAAATCCATCAACTTCTTCAGATCACAGTGAGTATACAAAAATCTGCTCCAGACTTGATACCTACACTTGAAAAATTAATAGTTAAATATCCTAACATATACCTTAAAGAATAGATTAAAGTAATTCAAAATAACATAAAGATACACAAAACAGTCGCAAAGACTATCTCTTATAGAAGACAGCTTATCACAATGAGGAAAAAAATTTAGATAAGACAAGAGCAATATAATAACAATAAGTGTGCCATAATTAATAGTATTCTAGAAAGACCTAGAAGATAAATACAACTAGACAGGCTTATTTTTCAATAAGAAAAGAAAGTGCAAATAGTTATGGAACCAGCAGAAATCAAAACCAAAGTAAAGGAATACTTCTATAACTGGACACCATATAGGAATATTCAAAATCTAGAATGATACCTCAGGTAGCAGGCTGAATATAAACCCAAACTATACATTGAACAGTATCACTACAAAAGTATATATACTAGAGGATATTACAATAGAAGAACTTACACAAGCAATCAGACAACATAGCTTAAAGTCAGCTCCAGGCCCCAATTAGATATTATACCTAGTATATAAATATCTGAAGAACAAAGCAAGAGAAGAACTAAGAGCAATCTTTAATATGATCTTTCGATAAGACAATACACCCATAAAATGGAGCAGAAGACATATATATCCTATATTCAAGCCTAAGAACTGGACACACAATCTGAACATCACTAGACCCATTATGTTACTTGACGTGAGAAGAAAAATATTCACCAAAATTATTATAGATAGACTGGCCAAGTGCTTGACTCACAAAAAAATACTATCTGAATTTAACTGGGCTATATTTCCAGGTAGCAGTACTCAAGATCCAATTCACATAATTAGTAGCATTATTGAATATACAAAAGAAACTAAACAATAAGCCTGAATCTTGAGTCAAGATATGTCAAAAGCATACGACTTCATTAATTTAGAGATGTTACAATTGACTTTTCAAAGGATCAAGGTACCAGATAAAATAGTAACAATCCTGGTTAATATATTTCAAGACCATTAAAATGCAGTCATAATATGTTATGGTTTAACAGATAAATACCAAATAAGAGATAGAATAGATCACGGAGACACAATATCTTTATTATTGTGGCACATTTTCTATAACCCACTACTAGCTATGATCAGTCAACAACATAAAGGCTATATAATAAGTTCCAAAATATGTACAGAACTAAAAATAGGATGGAAAAAGAGGATTATCAATATAGTAGTCAATGCATATATGAATGACACAACATGGAAAACAGATAATAGAATAGATCTACAAAGAATCCTATACATAACAAAAGAATTCTATCATATCAATGATATCAAAATCAATTCCAACAAGTCATAGTTGATTATCATTAATAGCAAAAAGGAAGACTTGGAACAAGGAGCAATGATGAACAATCAGAAAATACAAGGATGCCCTCCTAATACACTAGTCAGAATCCTAGAAATCTGATACGACAGCTCAGAATGCAAGGACTATCAGAAATATCTAATAAAACAGAAAATTGTCTGTATATATACATTAATTAAAATGAAAAGAATTACTGACAAACAAGCACAATACATAATCAATCATGTACTAATGCCTAGCATAAAATATCTATGCAATGATATAGTCCTAACTATACAAACTTGTAATCAGCTAATGGGCAAATTGGCAATAATGTTCAAATATAAAATAGGACTCATCAACACAATTCCCAATAGTATGCTCTATAATAAACATGAATATAATATAATAAACATATGAAATAGACTACACACTAACAATTGATGAACAAGAGTAAATCAAAACAACATTACAGGAGACATAGCATGTCATCGACTATAGTCAACACAAAATATGTTTTGGTTAACCAAAGAAATATACAATTATATATAAGCTCCCTTTCTAGAATCAGGAAGAAACCTCACATATGATATAATCTTGATGCTCAGAATACACAGTTTCACATTCCACAAAATTTAAGGAAATAACTTCTATATTATAAAAATAGTAGACACTACTATTGAAGAAATACTTGATCCAAAGCTCTATAAAATGATTCATCCCAACTTAAAAAAACACAATATCTTCTTTACAGGACAACTTCTCAATAATAAAAGAGAGAAACTACTACACTGGTACCAAATCATAAGAGTTTATCCAAAGTCAATACCAGGTCCTATCCCATCTTGATTTTTCATACTACAATACAACCTACAGACATGGATGACTAACAAACAACAAGAACAAATAAACTGTTTCCAGCAATGTATATCAACAATAGACAAACAAATGGTAAAATCAAATTGGATAGTAATAAAAAAAAACACAGAACTAATTATTGGCAGAAAACAAAGGAAAATGAATAATAACTCAACAATATATAGGTACTATACACAAGCACCTACCAAATCTCCCTAAATGAATTTACAGGATGCAACATAAATTAACAGACTCAACTAAACTCCACATGTACTTTCACAGTTAGCAGACAGTACACAGTAACAATTCCAGTACAATATAGTATAATCTCAATATAATCAAATATCCTGAAAGAAGATAACAGGCTCAGAAGTAAAGTCTCACCAAATTCAATTTCAACCATGTTCACAGAAATGGAACATAAACTAACAAAAAACAATGTAGATGTACAAATATCCATAGAGAATGTGACATCAGAACAGATAAAAAAGATATTAGCTATAACACCTTCTATCTTAGATAACCTAATCACAATTACTAAACAAATAAAAAATA
>CAJVPT010005590.1:0-12005 GCA_910592055.1 Acaulospora colombiana | reverse complement strand
AGATTTTGAAGTCTACAGAGAAGCCAATAAGATTCACTTTCTTCTAAAGAAAATCCAAGTTAACTGGGATATGAAGATTACAGAAGATATGGAAAATATAGAGAAGGCTATTCCAAATCTACAAGATGCTTATTAATCCCTTGATAAAGAACTAGCATCTCCTCAGTCACAAGAAGAGATCCCAGAGCAATTGAGAAAAACCCCTAAAATAGAATGTACCCTTGGAATAATATGCAAAAAAAAAAAAAGTTTTCATATCAAAAACCAAATCAAGGAGGCTTTAGATAACAGATATGATAATTTTAGATCCAACTAGAAGTGGATGCTAGGCTCAGTTTTAAACCATAAAAAACTAAGAATCACATTAGATCAAATGCTAATCACAAATTAGGAAGGGAAAGAATACATTGCTACTAATTCTTAAATAATTAGAAGCAAGGTTGAAAAATATTACAAAAAAGCATTCAAAAAGAAAAATGTCAACTTCGAGAATTTAATTTAAACACTTCCTGAAAAAAATAATACCAACCCAAAGAATAGATCAATCCAATATGGTATTCACCTTTAATAGAAGAAACTAAAGTAAAAGAGCTCGAAGCTATTTTGCAATCTCTTCCAAACAATAAGGCTGTTGACCCCTCATACATTAACTACGAAATGCTCAAATATTTAGGGATCAAAGGAAAAGAAACTTTATGTCTTCTTTTTAATAAAGTTTTAAGTACAGATCAAATACCTAAGAAATAGAAAAGCAATAAAATCTATTCTATTCCTAAATCCAAGTCTTAGACATGCAATCTAAGCAATATAAGACCCATTGTCCTCTTGAAAACAACTCAAAAATACTTTATCAGGATTCTTACCAACCTACTATCAGCTATTTGCAAGTAATACAAAATCTTAAAAGAAGCAAACTTTATTGGGCTATAGGAAAAGAGTATGGTAGAGCCTATCCACTTGCTAAACAACATTTGTGAAGAGACTAGAAAAAAGAAAAAAAAACTATGGATTTTATTTCAAGATACTGCAAAGATATATAATACAATATCTCTGCACATACTTGAAAAGGCCATAGATTGGATTCGAATTCCTATATTTATTAAGAAGTTCATAATAGACCTCTTTAAAGACAAAAGCTGTAGTATCATCCTTTTCAATGGACTATCTAATCCAATAGTGACAGGGAATAAGATAGATTAAGGAGAAATGATCTTTCCATTATTATGGAGAATCTTCTATGATCTACTTTTATGCAAGATCCAAAATAATAGCAACCTGAATTATTTCATGGAAGAAGGATAGTCTCCCAACTTTAGTAAACCTGAAGAGAAAATAAAGCTTTCCTTAAGGCAGGTAGTAATTGCCTATATAGATGACATGACCTAGATTGCCAAATTCAAGAAAGACCTGAAAAAAAATCCTGGAAGAAGCAAAAAAGTTCTATATAGCAAATGACTCTCAGATTAATGTAGAAAAGTCAATCCTCCTTACTATTAACTGAAACCCACAAGACTCTAGGACTGTTCAGGCTGAAATAAAGGATACTATAGTCCATGGAATTAATAAGAAGAACCAGGCTAGGATCGAGACAAAAAAACCAGAACACTATTATTCTTATAAAATCAGAGATTAGGATAGTAGTCTAGACAATAATCAAGAAGAAGTTAATAGAAAAACATGTCTGATATATTATCAATAGGATCTTAATTTCAAGAATAGAATACAAAACACAACATACGTACCTGAGTGAGAAAACATGAAATGATCTCACAGTCATGTTTAGGAAAGTATTTAAAAATAAGGCCCTAGTCTGTAAAATGATTTCAAACAGTTGTATTCACAACAAAAGAATATATGGCCTCAAAAGTATCTGAAAAATACAACCAGAAAGTCATATACCTATACTTTTCTGTCAACTTAACAATAATAAAGCCTCTGGTATTGCTACTATAATTAGACTGAAACAAAGTCAAATCAAATATTGGGAATCAGATAATATCCTAAGCAATACTATCAACTCTTACAAGCTGATAAACAAAAACCTGATAGCTATAACACTGGCTCTAGCAAAAAGCATACAAATTATTTTTCAAAGTTGGAGATAGAAAAATATATTCAATTATTAAGGAGATATCTTATCAATCAAATCTATACTGCAAGAGGATAGAAAATATGGAAAAGTTATTTCATTATTACAAAAATACAAGCTTATGTTTCTAGACTAGCTCATCAATACTATCATAATGACACTTAAGGAATAGAGAGCAGTTTAAATCCTCTATAGCAGATGCAAGAAACCGGTTTCCTCTTGATACAAAAAAGTAAAGAAAAAAACAACAGTAAATCAAGATCTTCTATGAAACTCTCTATATGGGCTTGAATGAATAGTTTACAATATGCAAACTGAGGCATTCTCAACAAACCCAGATAGAAGAGAGATTTACTGAACAGTTCAGGTTAATATTTCAACAGATGTATGAAGAAAGATAGCATCCATAAACAATAAAATCTATTTCATTCCATATTAGCTAATATACAATTCTACTAGTAATAATACTTATCTTCAATTAGACAGCACAGAGCAGCTATTAGAAGTAGTTCTGTCACAGATCCACCTTCTTCCATAGCTTAATTGACATAATAATCTAAGAAAAAGGAAATAAATCCTTCTATCAAAAAATCCTATAGACTGGCAGACAAATGCATTTCAGCAAACAGTGGCTCTACCAACTTCCAGACCATTCGAAATAGAGATTCAAGTGGAAGACTGGAATATTACACTAATAGAAAAAGCCATACAAACAGAAAAATACAGAGACAAACTTAATAGCATCTTAAGATATAACAAAAAGAATATGATTGATTAACTTACGTTTTACACAGATGGCTCTTATAAAAAAAAAATGTTAGATTGTAAATTCAAAATAAATTTAGCTTGGATTATAATAGAGGAAGACAAAATAATTAAACAGTTCTCAACAGAAGCATTTATATGATTATTAACAATTAGGGCTAAAATACTAGTTATTCTCACTGCACTGTATACAGCTCACTGAAACACAACCATTATAATTTACACTGATTGCAACACTACAATCAAAGTATAGAAATCCATTTGCTTATAAATAGAGATATCTATAAGAAGATGGACAAAAATCATTAATTGGCTATTTTGGAATAAAATCAAGGGCCTAGTAAAGAAGAAAGATCCAAATCTGGAAATTATAAAAGCTAAAGCCCATAGAATCAACAAATTCAATAATCAAGTAGACTTACTTGCCAAATAGATCAAGCAGGAGAACCCAATAATTGGCATTAGTTACCAGAGCTAGAAAGCGTCTTTATGATAGTAGCATGGGAAGAATTCCAATAAAAATTAGTATCAGAGATTTCATTAAAATGTTCAATAAGAAAAAGAT
Organism: Acaulospora colombiana; assembly: GCA_910592055.1. NCBI lineage: Eukaryota > Fungi > Glomeromycota > Glomeromycetes > Diversisporales > Acaulosporaceae > Acaulospora > Acaulospora colombiana. The sequence continues at coordinate 8,586 of CAJVPT010005590.1, read as the reverse complement.
TAGATTAGACTGGATAACACAGAAATAGATCCAAGATCTTTGGATCTAAAATTATAAAATTATAGACTGGCCAATCTTTTGAAACCAGTTCAATCCAATTAATACCTTCAATACCTCTTTCAAAACCAATAAAGACAAAAGCTTCCTAACTAACTTAACTTATAATAAACTTCTAGTTCTACAGATACTTAAGAAAAGAAAACCAGATATATATATCACAACTACTTGCCTAGTATGTGAACTTCAAGAAGAGATACTAGGACATTTTTTGAATGCCCAGCTATTAGGGAAACTTGGAAAAACTTATGACAGAAAACAAATGAAAAGATCAATAAACTCATTGGTAAAGAAATAAAAGATATGAAAGAAGTTCAATCTAAAATAAGTGACTGGATAGACAAATGGTTGGAAGAGATTCAGGAATCCAACAGGGGCCTTTTTAATACTATCTGTGGATACATGGAAGAAAGCAAGACCACCTTCTTAAAGAAGTATTTCAAAGAGCAACTCAAAATCCTATCAGCAAATACATAAGATATAATTGATAAACTCTATCAAAAAATAAGAGCAAACTTTAAAAAGGAGATCTGAAATACTTACTGTCCAAAGTTATAGAATAAGAAAAGAAACAAAACTTACAGAAGAGAATAAAAGAAACAAGAGGCCCAAGCCCAGATCTAACGAACAGATTAAATAGGATCAAAAAGAATTGTTGTTATCTCCAGAGGATTGAATCTGAAGGATATCAAAGAAATAGAAGGAAAGAAGTATACAGTGATTATTAAGGATTGGGTTTGTCACGAAATAAAGTGATTTGGTTTTTAACTGTAGACAGAACTTAGAATAATCTATAGTAATGACCTGTAGGCAATGATTTTATTAATTAGATAAATTATTCAAATTAGTAAAGAAATGAAATATCATTCCCTAGATTGCATTTAGAGAAATAATTTTCTAATAAGCTATTATAATTGTTCTTTTTTTTTTTGAAAATCTTGAAATAATATTATCTTATTTTCTTCACAATTTTATCTTTCTGTATTATAATATATTTATTGTTATCTTGTTTAACCTTAATCTTATCAAGTATTATTCTAATTTTAAGTTAATTAATTAAGAAGCTAATTATTTGTCCTTGATAGTTTCTCAAATTATCATATTATTATTCTAAAGTAGTTTAAATAACATTTCTTATTTTTTTAGTTTTCAATTTTTAATATATAAATTTGAGAACTCCTATTGTGTCTTAAATATTCTTTTTTAGAAATTCCTATAATATATTGAAGATGTTGTATTAGATATAATAGTTTTTAATTTAATAATTTAAATTGAGGCACTATTATACTTTTTTATAATCAAACTAAAAACCTATAACTTATTTATTTCTTTCAATGTCTTTACTTTATTAAAAATTTTTTTTGCTTATATAACTTTTTTATAATTAATAAATTTAAAATTATATTTTAGTTTTTTTCTTCAAGTAGGACTATTTTTTTATTGCAAGTTTGTTAAAGACTTTTTATATAATGGTTTTTTGAAGATTTTTTTCAACTTGTTTATTTGATTTTTTTTTTATCTAAATTAAAAATTTTTAAAAAAAAAATTCTAATAATATATTAAACTTATAATTTAAACTTTTACAAAAGACTTGTCATTGCATTGAAAATATTTTTTTTTATATCAATTCATTTTTATATATCTGTAATAGGTTAAAGAATTCTGTTTTTTGTATATAATTATTAAAAGTATATTATAATTACTTCCGGTAATATTTATTATATCTTTATTGTTAAATTAAAGTAATAGATAATTCATTAAATTATATAATATCTAGATTTAGTTTATTTTGCTATTACTTATTAAATCTTATCTTGCTAAGATTTTTTCTTTGTTTTCACATATAGCTTATATATCTATAAAATTTTATTTATTAAAAAAGTTGAATAGAAAGATTTTTTGATATTATATTGATTTGTAATTTATTTTTAAAAATAATTTTCTATTTTTTTAATAGATTATATATTATATTAAAATTTTTCATTACTATTATATAATAGTTTTATATGTTTATTTTAATAAGACTTATTATTTCTTCTTGTATCTTTTTAAACCTTTGTTTTTTTTTTTTTTTTTACCCTAGGTCAGACTAGGTACATGTGCTTTATTAACATTTGTATACTTACATTTTAAATAATTCGCTAAAGCTAAAACTTTACCTAACTCACTCGTCGCTGTTTTGTCTTAGTATAACAAAACTCTAAGTGCAACTTTGGAAGTGATTTATCGCTCCGTTAATGGTTCAGGTGAATACCCTTCCAATCTTTAATATTATTGCCTGCAGATCACCACTGCAGATCACTATCCATTGTTCTAATCAAGCTTAAAACCCAACCACTTCATTCTATAAGTAATACTTTGAGTAGAATTTCTTTCAGGCTTTCATTTTCTTGAGTTCCTTTCTCTGGTAGAGGATCTTTACTTTTAGAAACTAATAGTTTTAAGCTGCATATACCTGAGGGTCGGTTGATTTTTTCTACTCTGCAGATCTCCTGTAAATATTTCCATTCTATTATTTTCTCACATTTTTTGTTCCAAATATTTTTCCTTATTTGGTTACACATTCTTCTTTGTATCTTTAATATCTATCTTTTTGTCTTGTTACCAATTCTTTTTCCATGGCATTTCAGATCTACCATTTTTAGGATTAGGTCTCTCCTTACTAGTTCTGTGCAAAAGCTTAGAGTGTTCTAACTGGTTTTTGAAATCTGTTCTATTAATTTAGAGATCCATTTATCCATCTCAATCATTTCTTCTTCATCATAGATAATCAATCTTGTATGTTTTTTTTCTGCCTCTTTTTTCCTCTCTTGTAAAAGCCCTCTGAAGTCTCTAAGGATCTATCTTGTCCTTTATTCTATGCTTTCTGTAATTGTTTTTTGTATATTGGATACTCTAGTAAATGTTCGAAAGTTTTACTTTGCTAGCTACATGCAATACATTTCACTTGTTTATAAAGGTCAGACCTTCTAGTTGCCAGCTTGTTCAGAGTTTATAGCTCATTATTTATTAGTTTTATGAGAAAGCTTTTTTACTGTGATTGTTTAAAGAAAGTGTCCCAAGTGTATTCTTCTTTCATTCTTTTCCATACAAGGTTTCAAGTATGATTTTGCTGTTCTATAATTTGGTGACTCTATCTTTTTTTAGTTTTGTTTTGTTGTGTCCACTGGAAGGCAGTTGTTTTATTGTTTATTTTTTTGATAAACTGCCTTATTGGGTCATTCAGCATCTTTTTTTGACATCTATTTTCTATGATGGTCTTGTATGAGGTCAGCTCTTTTTATTCTATTGCTAGAAGTTTCAGAGTTTCTTTGGCTAGGATATCTGCTTCTTCATTGTGGGGATCATTGGAATGTGCTTTAACCTTGATAAGTTATAGGTTTATGATCTTTTTCTTTATCAACTCTAACATTCGTGCCCACAGGAACCAGTTTTTTTTCTTTAACCATCTTTTGTGAGTTTGCTTTGGATCTTTTCTTTCTATTGTTTTTCACTTGAAGATACAGGCCTGGCTATCTGTATGAATTTCCACGTCACTACTCATTGGAATCACCAAAAGTATTGTAATAATTGCTACAAGTTCAGCACGTGTTGAGGAGGGTCAACTATCTACTTCTGTCTAAAATCTACTTTCTCTACCCATATCTTCTATCTGGATCCATGCTACTCCCATTTTAATTTCTTCCATTTTATAATTAATGAGTGATCCATCAGAGTAGAAGATTAGTTTTTTAATATTGAATTCCAGGTTACATTGAAGTATTTCTATTAGGTGGTTCTGATATACTTCTTCTATAACATTGTCTCTAATGATGATCTCTTCCCATTTTTCGATATCTATCCAATTCACTATATTGGTTGAAGCTAAGGTTTGAGGGTTTGGATCTATGTTAATAATTTTTTCTATTGTCTCTTCTAGTGATACTTTGGAGTAGAGAATTGTTAGTTCTTGAGCTCTTCTGGTTAACATTCTTGTATTGAAATATGAAACTTCATATATATCTTTCATATCTTTCTCTAATATGCATCCCCTTCTTGTTTTGTATTCTTTGTACATCCTGGGTATCTTGTTAATATTGTTATTTAAGTATTATCATTACTACAGCAGTTGAAGTATTCGATGTTGACTTTGTGTCCTACTTTTGTCTGTTGTAGTTTTCCTCAGATTATGTGATACCCAGCTTTCTTTGTAATTATCCATAGTTTTTGTCATTTATCATGGTTTAGATTAATTGCAACATATTCTAATTTCCACTTTGTTCAATCTCTTTTCCATATACTCATGAGTTAGCCTATTCTATTACTTGGAAGAGTTTTGATTAGAGCTTGAAACCATTCAGGAATAGGACTTTTACTGATGTTCTGAAGTAGTTGGAGCATTTGCCAATCCCTAATTTCTTTAGTAGCTTGATAAATTAGCTGGTCTACATACAGTAGTTTATTGTTTTTTAGTGATGGTATGGCTTTTCTATATTCTTCTAATGTGAGATATTCCTTAATTAAACTGTTTCTCTTGCTCCATTTGAAGATTTCTTGCCATTTCCAACTGTGAAAGGTTATTTCTATATCTTTAGCCAACTTTATTACTTGAAGCATGAAGTTTTCTCTATTTGGTAGATAATTCAGAGAGTTGCATATTAATAGGTTAAGTGGTTTCCAATTCTTTATCTGTGCTTGTTTGAGTCAGATAATTGTTGTGTTCCTGCGGGACCGTGATCATTTAGTCTGTTACATAATCCTATTATTTGACTTTCTTGCTGAAGTATCTAGATGCTTTTTAGGTTGCAAATTTTTAGGTGATGTATTACACTATTGAGTATAGATCTACATAGGGTATTCTTGTTTTTGAAGAGCTTTCTATATGCCATTAGAGTGTTACATATCTTCCAGGATAGTATACTATACTGCATTCTGAATTCTATCCTTGAAATCAATATCCTATTTAGAATATACAGGGTTTGTTTATCTGTTAATTTCTTGCTTTTAAGAGCTTTGATCACTATGTTGATCTCTTTTAGCACTCTCTCTTTGAGTTCAACTGCAGTTTTTTGATTGCCAATCCAGATTCCTAGAAATCTTGTATGTTCTGCCCTGCTGAGCTCCTTTACTACTTTTTTTTCTATACCAGCCTGAACTTCTTCTGGATAGTGGTTAGAATTGTTAATATTAATTAGGACTGATTTATTACTATTGATTTGAGAATCAATGACTTTGTAGAAGACTCTTGTAGTTTGGAAGATTTCTTCTATATTCTTTTTAGATCTTGCTATCCATGTCATATTATTTATAAAGGCTATAGCCACATGTCTTAATTTTAGCCTTCTTGTGATCTGTTCTTTGAGATCTGGATTCCAGGTAACTGACATTTTGTATTCCCTTTCTTTGTCATTCTGAATCTTGCAGAGTAAAGGATCATAGAATATTCACCATAACAGTGGTGAGATAGTTTCCTCTTAATCGATGCCATCCTCTACTTTTATGGGTTCTGTGAGGTCATTTTTAAAGATGACTTGAAATTTTCTGTTTTGAAATAGACTCAGCATGATCTTGATAAAACCTTTGGTATTCTGATTCTTTTCATTGTTTTGACTAATATATTCAGACTAATTGTATCTTAGACTTTGATGGTATCTTGAAAAAGTATTCACAGTTTCTTTTTATTTTCTCTTGCATCTTCACAGATGTTGTTGAGAATTTGAATTGGTTCTGATGTATGTTCTCCAGGAAGACCTGCGAAGTTAGGACCTTTGAGGATATTATTGACATTACAGATATTTCCCATCCTATTAGTAAGGATTTTTGTAAAACACTTCTTTGTGACTTCCAACAGAACTATTGGTCTTGTGTTTATTAGCTCACACTCCCATGGTTTTGGTTTGACTATGGGGTATATATGACTCTATTTCCAACAAGTGGGGATTACCTCCCATCTCAAGAAGTTATTTAACATTATTCTCAGGATTTTCTTTCCATCCTGACTTAGTTTCTTCAGCATTTTGTAACTAATTTGTGACCATCTTGGTGCCTTATTGTTTGGAAGTGTTCGAAGTATTTCACCTAATTCTTCTTGTGAAATTGGTTCAAGGAGATCTTTATACCATAGTTCCTTGATATAATCCTTGAGTCTATACTCCTATTTTCAGTCTTCTGGAAGGCTATTGAAGTTGGCATCTCTTTTTTTAAAAGCTTCTAGATGGTATCACCTTAGTTTTTTCTTTATTTCACCTGTTTTGATTATTATGTATTCTGTACCATCCTGTGTGATCTTAACTCTGTCCAGTACAATTTTGCTTCTTGTCCTGTTTATTAGGAAGCTTACCATTCTTTTTTGATTGAATTTTAGGTCATCACATCATTATTCCAAAGCAATCTTGATTGCATCTCTTGTTTTCTTGATTTCAATCTTTTGACTGATAAATTTCAATAATGACCAGGGCATATTGGAAATGCTATGTTGGATACAATAGTTTTTGATCTGATAGTTAGGGCTATATGTTGTATTGTATTTCTCTATTGCCAAGCTAAGGATCTGCAGTTTGGCTATTTCTCTTAATGCTTCAGCTTTCTTGAAGAGCTCTTTTGGCTATAAAGCTTTTCTATATGTAATAAACTCTGAACTATGTCTATATGCAGGTTTTTCTTTATGTATAATTGATTTCTTGGTTGTAAGCTTGTTGAAGACTGTTTTGAAGATTTGTTCTTTGAAGGTTTTTCAGATCTTGTTTGCTTGGTTTTACCTTTCATTTTCATTGGATTCTTTTTTAAGTAGGGATTCTAATGTTGTTTTAAACTTGTGATCTAAGTTTTTATAAAAGATCTGCCATTGTTCTGGAGATGTTTCCTTAATATCTATTCTTCTTAATTGTTGTTTAGGAGACTTTATGGTATTACTTCATGTAAAGAGTTTATTGTCATATAAAGTTATAAAAATCATGATGTGGTCACTTCCTGTGATTTCTTTTATCTCTTCATTATTAAATCGTAGTAATGGATATCTTGATAAGCTTTGTGATATCCAGATGTAATCAATTCTACTACTGCTTGTTGCATCCTATCTTGTGGGAGTCTTGTTTTTTCCTTCCCATATGGCTTGTGTATCTATAAACCCCCACTCAGCAAGAAAATCAAATAGTGGAATTTTGGGACATCAAAAAGATTTGAATTTTGCTTTGGAAGATAAGATTCTGTCTTCCAATGGGTTGTAAGCAGCATTAAAGTCTCCCATTATAATTGTGTAAAAGCCTTTTCTATGTTTTGTTTTGCTAAGGCTGGTTATTTTCTTCTGCACTTTTTTGCACCTTTGTTTATCTGATGGAATATAAACCTATATAATACAGATCTTTTTCTTTTTCATTAGCAAGTTAGTAGCTATAATATATCTATCTTCTTCTTCTATTGATGCCACCTTTTTCTTTAGGTCTCTTCTGATAAAGAGGCTAACTCTTGCTTCAAAGGGTATGTCAGGATTAGTGCTGTGGAAGTGTTTATAGGCTCCTTGTTTATCGAAAGCCCATTTGGCATTAGCTTGGGTAAGTTTTGTTTCACATAAACCCATTATGCCTATCCCTTGTTCTGTAATTTCTTCAATTAGACTTTTTTGATTCGTCTTATCTGTGATACCTCTGACATTATGTATTCTGATCCTAATTATTCTTTTTTGTATGTCTCCCATTTATTCCTGTTCTTTTTCTATTATTATGTTTTTTCTTTTTTGTTGAGAAAAATATCACGTTCCTTTTGTAAGAATGTTGTTAGATTCAAATTATCATGTTGTTCTACTAGAACCTCTTTTTCTTGTGATTGTTCTTTGCCCTTGTTATTAGCTGCTGTTGAGGATGAAACGGGCATATACATCCCTTGTCTCTTTGGATTGTCCATTGCACCATGTTAGGAGTGATTGGCCCCTCTTTACCTCTATTTATCTTGTTTAGAATTGTTTGTCCTTCAAGTCTATTTATTCTACCACTTAGTTTTTCAAGGTTGGCCAATAGGAGCTGCAGCAGGTCTTAGTTGTCTTTTACCTCTGATCTGGTATCCTCACTGTTAATATTCTGCTAGTAAGTCCTTTGTCTTTTTATCAGCTCTGTGTTACTACCTGTAGTGAGATATCTAGTTGTTCTATAATTTTCCTGCCTTACTCTATTATTATCCCTTTGTTTTGTTTGTCTTTGGTTTCTGGAGTGTGTAGATTTTATAGTGTTGCGATGATGATAAAAGAAGGAAGAAGAGGATCTTGTGGACTCATAGCCTGATAGTGAATCTAAAGTTGAGTCATTATCTATGTTAATTTTTTGGGATCTTTGATAACATGATTTCCTTTCTTCATTTATAGGACTGATATTTTCTCTATTGTTGGAATTCTTCACACTCCAGGATAGTATTAAGCCTTGTAAGAAAATATATTGTTTGCATGCCTTGTACCTATCCTCTCTTGTTGCAAAACAGACAACTATAAAGTTCTGTTTCTTTAATGTGTAAGGGTTTTTGGAAGTATAGCATGCTTTTGCCTGGGTACCATGTAGAGCTCTT
>CAJVPT010005589.1:0-12006 GCA_910592055.1 Acaulospora colombiana | reverse complement strand
AGATGACTCTTGAAGTCATACTTCAAGTTGGCTTAATAAAAGTATTAAGACTTTATTAGCAAAGAAATATAAAAATTTCTTGTGAACATCTTTTTTGTGTGTTGTCAGAGGATCAGCGGAAAGAGTTTTTTAAATTAAATTTTAAATTCCAAATAGAATACTAATATCTATAATAGAATTTAAAATGCAATATTTTAATAATAGCATATAGAAAACCCTTTAAAAACAAAAGTGCTTTATATCAATCAATATCCAATAGCATAATCTACTACTCAAAAATTTATAATCTAAAAAGTATCTAAATACTATAATATAAAAGTCAAATATCAGAACTTTGCAATAGACTAAATAGTTTTGGATCAATAAGAATTATAATAATTATTAGACTTAAACAAGTATAGATTAAAACTGAAAACTATTCAATTTGCCAATCTATAAATCTTTAAATCACTTATTAAACAGGAACAATTTTATAGTTTAAATAATTAAGCTTACAAAAGGTATATTGTAAAAATAACTTTTTATAGCTAGAAATAATAAAATATTTTGAATGGAATAAAGGAAATAGTTATATTCAGGAATATCTTATACTAAAAAATTATAAAAAAACTATACTATTGCTTAAAAATAATAAATTAAAGCATATAGATCAGTTGCTTAATCAAAAAGTTAAGTAAATAAAAGATTGACAAATGCTTTAAATTTTATAGAAAACAAGTAAACAACTTATTCTAGTATAATTTCAAACTATAATAGAAGTCTTTTAAAGAATTGATTATAACAATATGAAAAGAGAATTATATAAAATAAGAACAGGAATATCCCATTGTAAAATCAAATAGAAACAAGTAACAAAAGCTGTAAATAGTAATGAAAAATATAGAGTTATAAAGCTATTCCAAATGTTCAAAAGAAATAATACAAGATAACAACTATATTATAAAAAAAAGTATAAAGAAGCTATATACTATACTATATTTTAATATAAAAAAGTTTAATAGAAAAATATAAAAAGTGATAATCTCAAATTTCAAGATTGTTCTAAAAAAGACAATTTGAAATATAATATATATTAATTAAGATCCCTTAAAACATTTTTTCAAAATAATAAAATATAATATATAAATATAAACTTGAAAAAAACCTATTATTAGAAAAAAAACTATTATTTGAAAAAATATTAAAGAAAGAATATATTTTTTTTTAATAAACAGGACAATCCATTTTATTGAAATGTAATAGACAAGTATATTTATTCGGAGAAGCTATACTTCAGATAAACTTTAAACCTATATATAGTATAATAAAAAAATACATTGATAAAAATCCTTGCTATCTGCCAGATACAATTCCAAGAGGCTAGTGTACTTGAAATGCTATTAATATTTCATTCTCTGGAAAAGATATAAAAAAAAAGAAATGGGAATTTATTAAAAACTATGATCATACATATATATGAAGTTGATTCTAATAAACAAATTAACTTTGAAAAAACTTCCTAGAAAAATAGTTAATACTAATACCAATATATTCAAAGACCTGAACTAGCAGAGTGGAAGAAAGAAATGTGATCGATGTGTATGTATTCCTTAATTTTTAGATACTACTATTACTATTTGTGAGTTCAAAAAGAAACTTGTAGCTGATAGACAAGTTACTGTACAGCTCATATAGGAGAAGAGACTTTTGCTTGAATCTATACTGTCCAATATTTCTACTGAATGTGATATGCATAAACTTATAGTCTACAAGTCGACAATATCCTTATACCCTTGTTTTGCTTAAGGAAGAAGAGAAAGCAAGGACAAACTGATTTATAGTTATTGTTAGTGCATTCAGAGTAGTGGTGTTGATGTCATATCCTATATTATCTTGTAATAACTTTCAGAAATATCCATGTACTGGCTTGTTGGTTATTTCAGATAGTGTTATAAACTTCCAAGTCAAGTACTGGTGCTACTCAATTTAAATTTACCTAAGGTTACCTCAGTACTGTAAGAAATTCTTTCATGTCCCTTTAATGAAATTACTCTCCAGTCAGGTTCTAACTATATATAGAAGTGAACTACTTTTGTTGAATAGGAAAGGAAAATTCTTTAGGACGATTATCTGCACAGTCAATTTGATAGGTGGGTTGATAGAAGGGAGCTCCTCTTAATATAATTAGGTGATTATTACATCTTCCAAGATGGGAGAGATTCTATCTCTAGATAAGAAAGGGTAGTGGATAGTAATATATATATAGCTATAATAGAATGATCCAATGCAGTATATTTTACCTTGTCATGAGCCCTTTTTATCCTAATACAGTAAAGTTAAGAGATATTTGTTAGGCCTTTGTGTCCTAAGAGTTGAGTCAACTGGTCTGTGACTATATGTTTTTTTCTCCTGACTGATGAGAGCCAAAGATATAGTAGTGAACAGTATCCTGTATCCATCCATGCTAGACTCTTATGACTTATAGTGAATCCCAGATTTTTATAGAACTGAGGAAATATATTCAGACATATGGAGTGATCAATGAAAACTTGTTTACATTCTTGTATTGACGTAATTTTACTGAATCAATCAAATCATAAGAACCCTTGTGCTACTTAAAATTCAAGGTCAAACTGAGGTAGGCAAAATTCCCCAGAAATAATTAAGAAGGAGTACTAATAGAGTTGACATCATAATAAAGAGAGTGGATGTAGTGCATTCGCAATAGCTCTTTTATCAACAACAAAGACTTTGTAGTGTTTTTCTATGAGATACAATAAATAGATAGTAGGGTATCAGTTCTTCTTCCTTTCAGAATTTTCTTACTATAGGTAGAAAAGATGTATTCATGACTATTCAGGTCACTTATAGTCAAGTTTTTGTTTAAAGAAAGTGTAAACAAGGAGGGATAAGAGCAACTCCTAAAAGACTTTTCAAAATGGTTTAAGGAGAGTAGTAAGACTATTGTTGATAGAAAAGCTTGAAAAGCTTTTTTGTATGTCTTTTTTATTATAGTCAGAGGATCATCAGAAAGATTGTTGATAAGAAAGAGTATATTAAAATCATCTAATAAAAATATTTCAATACAATCTTGAATTTAAAAAAAAGTTGATTTTTTATTTCAATGAATTGTTTATTAATCATGTAAGAGAAAAATAAAATAAGAATATTATAGATTCAAATAAAAACAGTAGATAGTAAAAACAAGTTCTAAACAGAAATAGATAACTAGTTCTCATTCACAAGAATAGAGTTGATAATAATTATAACAATACTTCTAATAATTTATATCAATAATATTATTAAGATTTGTATAAACAGTCAGGCCTGTATTTTCAAATGAAAGATAATTAAAAAAGAAAATTAAAAAAAAAAAACTTATAAAAGATGGTTAAAGTAGAAAAAATAGTCTCTTTTAGTATGAATAATTAAGTTAATTTAAAAGAAAATATAGATTTAAAGCTTACTAAAATCAAGGTATATATCAATAATCCTTATAATAAAAACAAATATTCTAGTCAAAGAAGTCTTAAATTTTAACAATTTAATAAAATAATCTTATTTCACACAAGATTATTATATAAATAAAGTAATAAAATATAACTGTAAATAATCTAATCAAATAGTTTTTTAAGTATATTAATAACAAAACAATAGTTTATCAATAGATATAACAAAATTGAACAAAGAAAAATAATAATATCAAATTTTATATCAAGTTTACATAAAATCTGATATAAGAAAAAATAAAAATGGATATATATGAAATATATCTTTCAAACATTCTAATAAAAAAACTTTCTTATAAAACTGATTAATAATAAATTATTAATTTTATACAAATTGGCTATAAAAAGATATTATCTATACTATATAAACAAGTAAAATTTATTATAGATAACTATTAAGATAAAATAATAAAATATTTATTATAATATTTAGTTTACAAGAATTAAGTACAAAAAAGCATAAAAAAAATAAACAAATAGAATTTTCAAAGACTTTAAAGAATTTTTATAAGAAAAAGAAATTAAAAAAAAAAACACTAGTATAATTATAAATAACTGTAAAGAACTAGAAAAACTAGATATGTAAATATTCAGACTAGTAAAACAAACATTAAAAACTAGTAAATTCACTTTAAACTTTTGTGCTAATCTTATAAAAATGATCTCTTTCAAAAAATAGCAAATTTGAAATGTAATAAAAAATGAATAAAAAAAGATGCAAAAGTATAGAAATTAAAAATATAAAAAAGAATCTGTAATCAATTCAAAAAAAATTTTTTTTGAAATATAAGATATAAAAAAATAACTGAATAGAAACAAGTATAAAGAATACATAAAAAAAATAAAATTAAAAGATCTCAATATTTTTTAAGTTTGAAAATTATGCTTTCAATAAAAAGAGAATTATTAATGAAGAAAATTAACTTAGAAAATAAAAATTTTAAGGTAATTTTAACAAAAAAGTTAAATATAAAATAAGATAATTGGGTTTTAAACCTTATCAAAACCTTGCAAAGTAATTTGTAGTAATAATTTATAAGTAATAAAGTTAGTAATTAAAAATTTTTTATTTGAACTACTAATGAAGTGATAAATCTTTTCAAAGTTGTACTTAGAGTTTTAGAAAATTATAAAATAAAGATAAATAAATTAGATAAAAATTTAGCTTTAATGAAATATTTTAAATATAAAGTATACAAATATTTAATAAAGTATATATATCTAACTTAACTAAAGATTTTTTTTTTTTAAACTATTGAAAAGATTTAAAGATTTAATATAAAATAATATTGTTTAATTATATTGAATAAAAGAAAATATTAAATTAATATAAAAAGTTAAAAATTTATAACTTTAAAATACAAGATCTTTAGATGTAAAATAAATTTAAAAAAAAAATAATTTAATATTTAAAAAGAAAATATCAAATATATATATAATTTAAAATAATATATTTATAGAAAAAGTTATTAAAAAAAATATGACAAGACAAATTCTTTCTACTGATTTTCTGACCATACATAAAAAAGATGTTCACAAGAAGTTTTTATACTTTCTTGCTAATAAAATCTTAATACTTTCCTTAAAACAACTTGAAGTATGACTTCAAGAGTCACTTTTATCCTTTTTCTATTGTTTACAAATCTTTTTACTCAAAAACTTGACTTCTAGTGACCAAGAAAAGTCAAGTAACACCTTTTTATATCAATGGCTAAAAAGTTTTCAAAGGAAAAAGAACTGACTGTGAAGTACCTGAAGGCCTTTCTAACCTTTGAAGCGAGAAACTTATAAAGGTTTTCTATAGTAAAAAAACTTATTTTCTTCCTTTTTGACTGTCTTGGCCCTCTTAGAGCTTCCATTTTTATGATTTTCTAGGGAATTTTGCCTATAGTGGTTTGACCCTGAATTTTGGATAGCACAAATCCTTACCAAAGATGATTGGTTGACATGAAACACATCAGTTTTTGAAATGTAAACAAGCTCCTATTGGTCATATTCACGTGTCTCGATATATTATTGGTGATGTAGAAAAGAAGATTCTAGAAAAAGTGTCCCCTTCAATCGTATATATTCAACCTTTAGGAAACAATTATAATATTGAAAGGTAAGCAATAGGTAGGAAAAAAAAATCCAACTCCTATCTCTCACTAAGTTTTTCAAGTAGTAAAAAGACTTTTTTGAACAAAAGCTAAGGTTTTCAAGTTTCTATCCTGGTCAAGTAAAGTTCTTGAAAAGATTTTTTTATTCTGATCAGGCAAACTCTTTTGTAATATGACACTGGCTCCAATAGTATTAAGCGAATCATATATTGGCAGAGAAATAAGTTTCTCAAATATTCTTTTTGAAGTCACTTTCAGGAATGGTTAAGTTTCTTAAATGTTATGAAGCTTAGAGAATATCTCAATCAGGCAAATCTCTTTCAAGAGAAAACTGTGAAATGGAGCAAGAATTTTTTGAAGGACTTTGAATTATATTTCTTTTCCCTTTTTTTTCTAGTGTCAACTTTAGCAATTTATTGTTTTTTCAGGATAATCAATAGTAACAAACTATTGGTAATGATCTTGATTGACTTAAAGACTAATGTCAAACTACTAGAAAAGTGTAATATTGTTTTTAAAATCTGACTTAAAGTATCTAGTTTAAACTTAATTTTGTTTAGTCCAAACTAGCTTAGTGAACTTCTTATATTTTTTAAGTAATGTAGTCTTTTAACTAATAATATATAATAACAAGTTGGTTGTTTTGTGAAAGTCTATAAACTTTGTAATATCTTTCAATATCTCAATAAAAATATATTATTGTGGTATGATTGTGGATTGAAAAAAAAAAGTTATTAAAAAATAATTAGTTAAAGATAAAAATATTTTAATATTCAATTTATTAAATAAAATTTTGAGAAATTTACAATAATAATCTATAAACAAAAAACTTTATAATTAAGTGATAATTTAAATTATAAAAGAAACAAAATATTAATTTTTTAAAAAAAACTTTTTTTATTAATTCTTTAATTATATATAAAAAAGATATTTACAAAAAATCTTTTTATTCTTTTAATAATAAAATCTTAATATTTTTCTTAAAACAATTTAAAATATAATTTTAAAAGTTATCTTTATTTTTATTCTTTTATTTATAAACTTCTTTATTCAAAAATTTGAATTCTAATAATTGAGAAATGTTAAATAATATCCTTAATATTAATAGCAAAAAAGTTTTAAAATAAATAATGATCTTTTTTCTCTTTTAAGTAAGAAATAATAAAGATTTTTTGTAATTAAAAAAGTTTATTTTTTTTCTTTTCTAATTATTGATTTTTTAAGCTATTTTTTTAAACAGTTTTTTGATGAATTTTATTTTAATTTAATTTTAAATTTTAAATAGTACAAATTTTCAACAAAAGTAATTGGTTAATTTAAAATATATTAGTTTTTAAGCTCTTATTAATTATGCTCACATATTTTAATAATATCATTTATAATTAAAAAGAATGTTTAAAAAATATTTACTTTCTAGAATCTCAAGTTTCTTAAAAAAATATCCATAATATTAAAGGATTACAAAATAAATACAAAATAAATAATATAAATTATAAATTTCTAAATAATAAAAAAAACTCTTTCTGCTAATCCTCTAATCATACAAAAAAGATATTCACAAGAAGTTTTATACTTCTTTATCAATAAAGTCTTTACACTTTCATTAAAATAACTTGAAACATGTCTTCATGTATCTCTCCTACTTTCTTTTACTTATTTATAAACTCCTTTGAATAAAAACTTGAGCCTCTAGTGGCTTAAAAAGACTCAAGTATGCACTTTCTCTACTAAGGGCAAGAAGATTCTAGAAAATAAAAGAATTGACAAGTGGAGTGTCACCTTACAGAATTAGAAACAACAAAAAATAGAGGTTTGCTGATAGAAAAAGGCTTATTATTTATCTTCTCACATACTGTCTTGTATTCTCTTAAAGTATCCACTGTTTTTCATGGTTTTTTTAAGGAATTTTACCTATCTCAGTTTGATCTTAAATTTCTGATAATACAATCTTATTTAGTATCTGATTAGTTGACATGAAACATGTTAGTGACTGAATATAAACAAGCTTCTATTGATCATCTCACATATAAAGATGGGTTCCTAAAAGGAAGACAGAGATAAAAATCAAATGTTCCTTATTAGAAAACATTAAAATTTTTAAATTAATAACTATAAAAATACTATTCACAATTGTTCTCTATTATTCAAATTATTGATTTAAGCATTTTCTGATTTTTGTCTCTATTAAAGTAAAAAGCTATAAATTTTGTCCCTCAAAAAGGGACATAAGTGATCTGTAAAATTTTATATGCTAAATACTTTAGAGACCCATTATTACCTGGGATCCATTATAAGTCATCTCTCTATCACAAGTGGATAAAAAATCATTGTTCAAAGAAGATTGGGATCAAGCATATCCTGGAAGTAAAGATTTTCATTAAGCGATAAGTCTCCTTAGACAGTATATAAAAAAGAAATCATGATCAAGAATAAATAAGTTCCTCAGATAATTAGGAAAAAAAAGAATATTCCAATCAGGTATTTCTTATTGAAAAAAGGTCTTGAGAAGCAGGTCTTTAAAGGAAGTTGAAAATATTTTTTTTTCAATTTTTATTTTTCATTTTCTTGTTGTCTGTTTAGATATTTTTAGATATTTCTTCTTACCTATTTTTTTGTAGTTTTCTGTATTCCAGTGATTTGATAAGACTTATGGTAGTAACAATCTGCTGGTAATGATACAGTAGACTAGGAGAGTTTTTACTTAAAGACACTGGAAGCAAAATATTGTTCTCAAGATTAAACTTAGAAGCTTTTATGCTTACGATAAGTTAGTTAGATTAGAATAATAGTTTAGCCGTAGTATGTATTATGCTGCTTGAATGAAAATATACTTATGTTTTCAATTGATTAATAAATTAACAATCTAGTCTAGCTATAGGCACTCAAAAAAAATATATATATATATATAAATTATAAATTTCTATCACTTATCTAAGCTTCTCAAATAATAATAAAACTTTAATAAATAAAGGCTAAAATCTAAATATTTTTTAAAAATATCTTAATTTAATACTTGTTTAAATAAAAGATTTGTCAAATAAACTTATCTTAATATTATAAATATTGATAAAATTATTTTAATAAGGTAAATTTTTTTTTCTTTTATTTATTTTTTCTCTTTTTTCTTAACTTAGCAATTTATTAATTAACAATAATTCTAGTAGATAATAATTAATTCAATTATATCAAATAAGTATAATAATATTTTTTTAAAATCTGATCTAAAGTATTTTATATAATAATAAATTAATCACTTTGTAAAAATCTATAGATTTTTTTTGTTAAAAAAAAAACAAAATATTATTTAGAAAAAGATAAAACTTCAATAACAAATAAGTTGATATATAAAATGCAATACGTAAGTTAGCGATCATAAAATTAGATAAGAAACTTGATTTACAGTTTCCTTTAACGTCATTTTATGTTTTACCATAAAAGTATCATCAGGCGCGCCTATTATATTTAAGATCAGAATTTCTCACGAATTTCAAATTTGGATTAATTTGTTCTTATCAATCTTATCAATCTTTAAATATAAATTTGAAACTCCATTCTTTTTGTTTAAAAAATTTTCTCAATAAACAATGGTCAGGCAGATTGAGAGTAAAGCGAGTTTCGATGATGTTCTCAGAGAAGGAGGGGTGGTATGTGTCAACTTTACGGAATACCGAAATATGTTGTAACAAAATAATCGAAACTCATAATACTTTTAAGACGGTAGTTGATTTTTATGCCGACTGGTGCGGACCTTGCAGAATGATGGCACCAAAAATCGAAGAATTCTCTAAAGTTTTTCCTGAGGTCAAATTCATTAAAGTAAATACGGACGAACAAACTGTAAGCAATATTAGTTTGTCCCTTGTTATTTCTTTATTTGGTCGTTTTTGTTAACGTTGCTTAAACTTTATAATAGGAATTATCTAGGGAATATTCTATCTCTTCATTACCAACTTTTTACATCTTCGTAAATGGTAAAAGAGATGAGAGCCTTGATGTTATAGGTGCCAGGGAGGGTATGCTGAGAGAAAATATTCAAAAAGCACTCGATAAAATTAAGCAATAATATGTTGCGCATAAATATTGATATTGTAAGGAGTCGAAAATAAACCAAGTTTTATTTACCATCAGGTTAAATATATTTACGTGTTGCTAAAGTTATCTCTTTACAATTCAGTTTTGATTTAATCTATTAGTTAGATGTAGCTCTAAAGATAATTTGAATAAATATTCTTTTAACTAATAGTAAGTATTATTGCAATAAATATTCAATAGTATAAATTTTATGAGAAAAGTTTATATTTAAAATTATTAATCATTTATAATTTTTATTGAATATATTTATAAAAAAATTAAATTATTAGTAAAAAGTTTTTTTAAAAAAAAAAAAGAATGAATTTTAAAGAATTTTAAATTTTGAAGCAATTTATTATAAAAATTTTTATAATAAAAAATTTTTTTTGATAATTTTTTTAAAAAAGAAAAGTTAACTTAAAAACATTATATTGTTTTAAGAATTTAAAACAATACTTTATTTTTTAACTTTATTTTTATTATAGAAAAGAAATATATCAATAAGCTAATTTATAATAAGCTTAAAAGAGTCTAATATCAATTTTTCAAGTTTATAACTTGAGTTTATACTTATTTAAATACTAAAAAAAACTTTATAAACAATAGTTTCTATTAATGAATAAAAAAAAAAACTCAAAGTTTACAAAATCTAAAAGATTATTAAAGGCTTTCAAAAATTAAATAGTAAAATATTTTAATTAACTTAATTGTATAAACTAAATATTAAAACAAGTTATATAAATATATATATATTAAATAGTAATAAATACTAAATAACAAGAACAAGAGTTTTCTGGTAAATCTAATCCATAATAAGCTTCCTACCTTTCAAGTGATACAGAAAAAAAAATCAGACTTATATTCAAATATAATATGATTAATATGCAAGTCACAAAAGGAAATCTCAAACATTTCTTTAAATGTCTCAAAACTCAAAGCAAAAAATTAATTATATGAGACAAATCTCAAAGTAAAATCCTTTAATATATCAAAAAAATAAAAGATCTATCTAACAAGAGCTAGATAGAAATTAAAAGAGTAATAGGAAAATAGATCCAGGACATTAAACAATAGAATAAAAGCTCATATAATACAATCTATGGCTTTATATACAAAAACAAGATCTTAAAAGAGTATTTCAAAACTTTTAAGATCCCAGCAATGATAATACAAGAGGTTATTGATAAATTTTATAAAAAACTGAAAAAGATTTTTAAGAAGGAAGTTTGGAACAAGTACTGTAGCATTACTATCAAATGGAAACAAAATCAAAAAATTACTAGCAAACTCAAAAAACTTATAGTATCAGCTGATATGATTAAAAAAATAGATCGAGTTCTTAAAGAAGCCAATTACTTCTTTATTCTTTTCTTCAAAAATATAACAAAAGAATAAGAAAACTTAGAACAAATAAAGTCTCAAAACAATATAGTAGATATAATAAATAGTTAGATATTCAAAAGTTTTAAATAATTTGTTTATTAATTACAATTAAAACTTTGAAAAATTTATAATAATGAGCTATAGGTAAAAATAGATCCCTAAAGAGGGAGGTAGGGACAAAAGTCAAATGTTACTTACTAGGAAACATTAAAATTTTTAAATTAATAACTATTTAAAAACTACATATAATTATTTTCTATTATCCAAATCATTGATTTATAATATTTCCTAACTTTTGTCCCTATTAAAGTGAAGAGCTATAAATTTTGTCCCTCAAAAAAAGACATAAGTGATTTGCGAAATTTTATATGCTAAATACTTTAGGGACCTATCATTAGCTATAAGCAATGATTTGAGTGGCTAGAGGATAATCCAAGCTACAAAAGAAGCAAAATATTATCCCCTAAGTTGTATCTAGAAAAGATTAAACATTATAAATAAGTAAGACAATATATAAAAGTCCTAGAATATGTAAATATTAAAATATATTTACAATAAAATAAATAAGCCATATTAACCTGATTATGGATTAAAAAAAAAAAAAAATAATAAATACTAAAATAATAAAAAACTCTTTTCACTAATTCTAAAAAAACTTTTTCTGATAATCCTTCTTTTTCTTAAAAATTTTCTTTTTTTGATAATTTTTTTTAAAAAAAAAAGATCACTAAACTCAACTTAGCAATACTAATAAGAGCTAACAATTATATAACTTTTCTCAAAAGATATACTGTATATCAGAAATTTTTTTTAGCAAAGATCTCTGAAGATTTTTGGGCATAAAATTCCAAAGGTACTCCATCATCATTAGAAGTCTCTGGAACAGAAATTTATATATACAACTCCAGAGAATTTTGAATGTTTTAAATTGTAATAAAATAATTTCGCATTATTATTAAAATATT